>BQNB010083392.1:0-18378 GCA_026074375.1 Tanacetum coccineum
GACCGAAGTCTTAGAATGAGCATCCGTTTTGCACCAACCGGATGGGGTAGGATCGTAAAGGCACCACATTATTCCTATTAGGGAGCTCAATGGTGTTTTGATAGTTCTCGTGGCTAGGTCAGGAATAATCTCCTAAAGTGCGGATAGGATTTTCGTCTCCCATGGTGGTCAATGAAAAAGTGGGTTTTACAATACAAAGGAAGCAAAGAAAATATAGACTAAAGAAAGCTAATTAAAAAGAAAATAAAAATATCACTTGATAGGAATCTTGTGAGTAGACCTAAGCTAGATAGAATTCGAAACCTAGACTATTCCTCTGCAGTGGCGCCAAAAACTTGATGCGGGTGGTTGCAAACACCAAAGTTTTACAATCTCCTACCCAATGTACCTCATCGTTGTAGTATAGAATAGGCAAGACTCGGGGGTTGTTATCGTTCTTTAGGGGAATAGTTTGGGTATGCTCGAATCGAATGTAACTAAGGTCTAGTTGCCCAAAGGGTTTGAGAGAATATTAAAGTTTTACATAAATATATATTGAGAAAGCAAGTAAAATCTCGGGTTTAAAGGGGATTGTTTTAAACTAATTAACTACTAATATACTTTTAAACTTATCTAACTATGTGGAAACTCGTATAGGTAAACAAACTTGCTCACTTAAACATGCATTACTCCTTAGTTTTCTCTTCCTAGTCCTATATATGCTTTAGTTGATTTGTATGGATTATGATAGTAAAAGTTGTAGGTGTTTTATTTTGGATTGACAACAACGTTGATTGTCGAAGAACCGCAGTATAATTGCTATATTGATTCTATGATCAGATAATGTGTATTTAATATTGGGGATAAATCGATTCGATTTGTCGTAGTTTGGAGTATAGTCAAAGCGACTCATCAATACACATTAATAAAACCTAATGACCGATTCCCAGACACTCAGTACCACATCCCACCCTATTTACAACAGCTACATATTTGTGTACTCGACTAGATTCGACCCCAAGACACAAAAAAAAAAAAAAAAAACACAAAACAAAAAAATAAAAACAAAAAAAAGATCAAAACAAAAGAATTAAAAAGAAAAGTAAAACAAAAAAAACAAAAAAGATAAAAAAAATAAAACATAAAAAAAAAAAAGAAAAAGAAAAAAAAAAATATAAAGAGAAAAAAAAAAAAAAACAAAAAAAAAAAGCAAATAATAAAAAGAACAAAAAAAAAAAGAAAAAACGAGAAAGAAAAAGAAAAAAAAAAAAAAAAAAAAAAAAAAAAAAAAAAAAAAAAAAAAAAAAAAAAAAAAAAAAAAAAAAAACACAATTAAAAAAAAAAAATCAAAATAAAAAATCTTTATCAATTTTATCATACAAAATCTTTGATGTGTTTAAGATCGATTTCCTTTGATTACTCTACACATTGAATAATTATGATATAAGATTGAGGTCCGCGTGAACTAACATCACCCTAGTCAGAAAAAACTGAAAATTGCGATTTGTGCATTTCGTTCTTACACGGCGTTTGCGAGTTGTATGTGTGTGTTGACTTTTTCCTTGATATTATTTCGAATGATATTTGACCAAGAGGGCGAACTCGCACCCTTCAATAAACACATAAGTTACACACATGGCAGTTTTGGTCCCTTGGGTTTGCCTCTTCCTTTTAAACATTATTTGTTTTAAGTATTCTACATAGGCTTTTCTTTCTAAGATTCAATGCAGTTGGCAACTTAGTCCCTATTGGTAATAAGGCTAGGAACAAAAGAGCAAATCTGCATTTTACACCTAAACTTTACACAATAGATAACTTTGACCTTTGAGTTAAAGTTAAATAGCATCCCCTTCCAAATATATAACCCATTAAAGGAATACAACAACCCGCATCACGCGAGAGCGTGACTTTTATAACACCCAACAGTCTTTTATACACCCCTTGGATATTAGTTTCACATTCACTCCTCCCCCTCAAACACGCGACCCGGTTCCTCTCTGCTTCTAGAGGCAGTAGTCGTTTGATTGAGCATGAAAAGATCATGTGCGAACTCCCAGCAGCACCATTGTTTACTTTACTCCCCAAAGCGCATTGTGCGATATAACTGTAATCCATGCCCAGACAGTAAAACCGTGTTGCATATTTTTGTAGGTAATTGCAAGCCTTTGTTTAGTAATTCCAAATGACTTACTAAATATTTCCTAAGTATTTCTATTATTATAATTAAAAACACACATACTGATATTTTATAAACATAGTATATATATAATATAAATCAATATATAATATATATATCAATACCTGAAGGCATTGAGTTTACTCATCAATTGTCCATCTTGAAGACGTTTGAGAGATTTTTTCTTTTTTTTTATTTTTCAGGGGTCAAACATCTTCAATAGCCTAGGCGTGGAATGAAGAAATTCGAACCGTCTCTTGGTAATGGCTATTTGAAAAATCTGCAAGTTGCAAATAAGTTTCACGAAGAGTAAGTTCAACCACTCTATTTTCCCACTTGCTCTCCGGATGAAATGGTGCCGTATGTCAATGTGTTAGAGCGAGAGTGTGCTTACGCTTGTTGCATGCACAGATCAATAGCACTTTTGTTATCACAGTACAGAGTGAATTTATTGAAATACAAATACGAATCATTGAGCTGGGAATCAGCATCCAAAGGAGATTTGAGCACAACATCCCAGCATGGCTATGAATTCATAGCCATTTGTAGTTGAGTATTGAGCCGTTGGCTTCTGATGATCTTTCCTGTTTGATGACCATCTAACCATTCTATCTCCAAGAAACTGACACTTCCGACGACTTCTTCTTGAATATTGACCATCCCACATGCACTCCCAAACTGACCTGCATAAGGTGATTAGTGACATGGCGTTGTCTTTCGTGATACCAAAGACCCAGTTAATGGTTCCTTTCAAGTACCCGACTATGAGAAAAGGACACGATTTGGATAGCTTCAAAAGTGCTGTTTATGGTCGGGCTTAGCCTAGAATCTAGCACATAGTGCAAACAGCGACTACTAAGTCGGTCTACTGGCTGTAAGCTGGTACATAGGGAGCCAACCATTACACTAAATCGAGTTGGTCTAACAGGAATCCCCATGAGATCCTCGTAACAGTTTACCAATCGATCTTCCATTCCATGATTTCTTTAATGGTTTTCAGAGAAGCGCATATTCGCTTGGTTAATAAAGATGCCTCCTGCGGAGGCGCGAACACTTTGAGAAAACTTTAGACTACTTCCTAAGAAAATAAGACATGTTGATCCCATCATCGACATTTGTAAATTGGGCTCATCTCGATTGAGAAGATTTCGGTATATACACGCCATTCAGATACAGTTTCTCTATAGGCAAAAATGATTTCATCTCGTATAAGAGTTGAACAAGATGAGAATATGTTTTGCCTGTATTTGACGTGTAAGAGACATGCGTTTTGGATCCGACGGCACCTATGAATTAAGAGTTGTGTGGCCAACCGGTAACTTTTTCGTCAGAGTGTGTATCTACGCGACGCCCTTGTGCCTGATTTAGCCCAAATAGAGCTTATTCAGACAGGTAACAGACGTGAGTAGTCTTTCTTCCTGGTCTTCCAAATCCTTTCGAGGTTGGACTCGACAAAGACCTCTCTGAGATCACCTTTATAATAAGCAGTTTGACATCCATCTGGTAGATGAATCAATGGTTCTAGGATTGCCGCTATACTGGCAATTAATATTGCTGATGGCTTCAAGTCCGTGCAACGGTACAACGATTCTTCAAAATCAATGCCATCCTCCTGACGTTATATCTCTGTGCAACAAATCGATCTTCAGTGGTTATCAGTCAACATCACCATATTCCGATCAGTCTTAACTTTGTAATCCACTATGAGAGCAACCCATCAACATACGAATGGGGCGAGTTACTAATACCCATTACATCAAGTCAGTACTTCAATACGTAGGTCATTGCCATCTTGTCAAGGCTTAAAAACCAACATTCACTCTATCACGAGCCATTTTGCGAGTATCCTTGGATTCGACTCTGGACCATTTACAGTATGAAAACAACACCACAAAGCATCGGATGCTAACTGTTTTCTGGTGATACAGGTCCTACAGGGTATGCAACGATGTTATGATTCCAGAGGATGATCTTTTGTGGTCCATCATTCCTGATATTATCTCGAGGTTAAGTTAACCCTGTTTGGAGGATTTCCAGGTCTGCATTAAGATTCCAGTAATGATGACTATTGTGCCGAAACCGTGATCTCCAGTACGCCAAGGTATTAGTGGGAAGGGACGTGTAGGAACATATGTTCGAGATGAATGTGTTTCTTTCTGGAACGGTTCCTTCTGCAATTCTTGAAGGTTGGACTGGGAAGATGAATATCGAGGATGTATATGACGATGAAGAGCACTGTATGTTTGCCGGTGCATTCTTGACAATTGTTGTTAGACAAAGATTACCTGTGTGGGACATACCTTGAGCTTTAATTTTCAGTAGTCACGAAGACTGAGAGAGTTCATCAACACGAGGCGTGTGTCAATGGTTTTCATCAAACATTGGTTGAAATAACATTGTACTAGTCTCTTAATGTCGGTATGGATCGAGTCGCCGTGATTTGAGTTTGACCGATGGTCACGCTGACAGGCGTCGTGAGGACCTGAACTTGATGCGTGACATTAGCCATTTAACTGGATGTCATCTCATCGATGTAACGTTGAATCGTATCCAGTTATCGACGAGTTTCTCTGTTGAGATTCTATAGCCCTTTCCTGCAAGGGGGAGCATACCCAAGCGAAAGAGATCGGCATATTCGGCTTTGGCTTAAATTATTCCTAAGTATCTTCGCTATCATTTTCGATAGCAAAGAGCACCAAATATCTCGGTAAGAATTAATGATCAGGCATCTATCATGCACCAGCTCCATAAGGGGTTTTGTTATGACGAGTATGAATTAGAGATCGGTTCTGGTTGTAACAAGCATGGCTACAGCTTCTGCCATTAAACATTGGACTTTCGAGAATATCATCAATTGTACTTGTCTTCAGCTGATCAACCAGTATACGAATGCGTCTTTTCTAACAACTCGCGTGATTTTGTTAGAGGATATCTCGTGAACAATGACTTTTGATGAATATGGCCAACACCCTCAAGAACCGAACATAACTTGTAGACGAAGTTCTCGTTCCGATTATCTGTGCGGATGATCTGTACGTGTTTGTGTGAGGCACACCGTGCTGATTTGAGCTTACGAAATGTTTGGTGACAAAACTCTGAGTATTCCATCCTTTGATCTCAAGAATTATTTACTACCCATGTGAATCTGTATAGTCATCCACGGAAGACAAGATTGTATTATTTCTTCCGTGAGATATACGTCTGGACTCTCCTTTGACCACACAGATCCATAAATGAAAGATTCTATGAAGAACTGTCCCTATTTGTATTTTTCAGATTTTTGGCCGTGGGAGAAACTACTTGCATTTTCAATTATGACAGACTGACGTCAAAGATATCCCTCTTCAAACTTCAATCCTAGGTAGACCTACTAACCAATCCTTTCGAGAGCCAAGATCATTTATCGTGCCGAAGTATTAAATGGTTTAAACGGACGATTGCCACAACCATAGATTTTGAGGATCTTGGAAGCTTTGAGGACATCAAGCATATCGAGAAGACTTCATCCTTTCATCGATCGATATTCTGTATACAAATTGGTCCACGACTTCACCTTTAAGGATATCAGTGACATTAAGATCACGAACAACAGCAGTAAGCTTTTCGGAAGCCACTTCAAGATCACAATACACAAAATTGCCGCAACAGAAGAACAGATTGTTGTACCAAGTCCCTCCACGTAGTACACTTCATGAGATCACACTATCAACCCATAACATATCTCCATAAACCCAAGATTAGCTCCTTAAGTTGATCATTTCCCGAAATCTGACTGACCCGATGACTTATCCACAACATTCATGACTTTGAACGATTCCCCGTCATATGTTCTTTGATCAGCGCTGAGTCCAGACAACCAAAGCATTGACCTGTACGACCAGCATTTGAAAATCTAGTCGTGAGTTTGGAGAGTTTGGAATTCTCGGATCCCACATGATATGTTGTAGGGGACCTTTGGTTAGAGCTGAGGATAGAGTATAACTGAATTACACAGAAAGCTTAGTCCAACTTGTACGTAATTTTCCCCTAAGGGGCAAATTTCTTTCCTGTAGAGTGGTCTCCCATAGTTGAGAAACAGCATTCCAAGTTTCTCCCTACGGTGAGTTTAGCTTTCTCTGTGGGTCTCTTATTTGACTAACCAATAATCGTGGCAATGAGTATTTCCGTAGCTTTCCAAACCCGCTGGGTCTTGGACAAACAGTTTAACAGACAGTTTGTCTTTAATAGGGTTTCCCCAGATCTGCTGGTCTTGTTCAAACTGATTATCAGATAGTTTGCTTGTTGGTTTTCGCAGATCTGTTTGGTCTTGGTTTAAACTATATCAGAACATATTGCTTTGGTTCCCAGAATCAGTTTCTCTATTATTCAAGACAATCTAACGAGTGGGTGAAGTTAGCATTAAACAGAAATCAAGATATTAAGCCAACACACATTTCCATGACTTGCAGAGTTTTACAGATTCAGAATTCGAAATTAATATAACAACACGCATAGAGCTCAATGCTAGAATCAACTCGATTTACTTTCGTCCAAATATGACTTATTTGTCCTAAAGCTTTATTCTACTTCTCATCTTATTCGTCTTGTTAGCATGCATGGACCAATATGTTCTTTGTATTGGCTTCTAGGCTTTGACCCGCATGCTTCAGTAGGAATCTTTTACACCTGTAGATGTGAAGCACAGGTAAATAAGTCAGTTCAAACTCTCTTGGAGCACTGGTGTGTTTTTATCTCTGAGCGTTACTATAGCGGTAGTTCCTGGTTTATCACATAAACGTAACTAGCTTTTGTCCTCTAGATAAGAGGGGTAAGGGAGCCTTGGTTTCACTCTTTCATTGAACTTTTATTGCGGGCAAGTGCCACAATCACACATCCTAACAATTCCTGAGATAACATAGAGTATCGCCAAGCATATTGAAGGTGAAATATCGCAGGTGGTTTTAACTATTCTAGCTTCCTCACAATCACCTGGACCGCTTTCTACTCTCTCCTTAAGACTGGCTTGAAAACTTAAGGTACAAAACTGGAAGCACTCCTATGTGTTTTCTCTTAAGGGGAAGGAGGAGATCTGGTTGAACGTCCAATGGATCGATTACATGCCACGAGCAATGAACTTTGGTTATTAGACACTAGTCTACATCGTTAAACAATGCTCTTTGCTTCGCGCCAATTAGTAGCTTTGAGAACTCTCCATCTCATGTCAACATGGTACGATGTATCTTATCTCTCACTTGAGTGAGCACGATTGATCTTAATCGAATCATACAACTCCCTTGTAATTTGTTATAGACCTTTTCCATTCTACTCTATCGCAACATTTGTTCAGATAAGAGCAGTGACATACTACATCATATGAGCAAGCTCACGACTACTGTCTATTCACACTACGTTACTAGATCTTTACAAGGATTTCTGAATTTCACGTTGTCTCTTTTTCTTTAGAACTGAAGGTATCGAGTATCTATGATTTTACACGAATGAGTTAAAATCAGGAGCTTCCTTGATGCATGTATGAATATTTATGTTTTAATGTTATCAAAACTTCTCTGAGAAGATGCTTGAAACTTCTTAATTGCAAATTTAAGGCATTCCTTTCAGTTCTTTCTTGAAATAAATTTGTTGACTCATCATTGCGAACTCCAGACATGAACAAAGTCTCCAAGGATCTAGACAACGTGGCATTTTTCCACATCCTACAACAGTTGAGTCTCGATCAAAGACAATTAACAATCAGGATCACCATTTCTCTTCAATGAGAAGGTTTTTCTCCTTTCCAATCTTCACTACACATGCTTGTCCTACAGTATTCTTAGTCCACCTCGTTTAATCAATTGATCAAAAACTTCTTCCATTCTAACCTCTTAAAGAGGGACTTACTTTGCAGAACACTCCAACGCAATTGGTTCTTTATGGAGTTTTTGAAAAAAATGGAGATAACTTCAGTGAGGTAACATCTTTTTGTTTCTCAAAACCTCTTTCCCCTCTGTTAAGACATGGAATGTTGTTAATTCTAGTTTTGCAAGTTTGTCAAAATTCCGTACAAAAGTTGTTTGAGATCACATAAAGTAATAATTTTCACCTGACATTATAGGTTGGTGGGGGGGGAAGAATGTTCTGGGGACACTTGACAGGAGTATTGGTGTGGAAGACACTGTCAATGATGAAATCTTGTTTTGGAGCTAAATGTCTCGATCCTTTATTCCCTGTTGTGATCATCCATGGACCCAAAATACTGTTTCATGGGGTCATTGATTTCTGTTGTGGGAGCAAAGGTTGCCAGATACAGGTTTCTCCTTTCGGAGTCCTCAGGGGGTGGGTGGGCGGCAATCAAAGACTATTTATTTCCATACATGAGAGCTATTCAGTTCTCCAAGCATTGCTTATTCTCTAGTTATCTACGTCAATACTCTCGACTGAGGTATCCTCATGAGTCATAGACCATCAGTGCGTGCAAGATTGACATGACTAATACATGACCCATTATAGAGGTGTGCATAGTTGAAGCTATGCTTTGCACGAGGTGAGCACATAATAGGATTTTGTAGCCTAATGCGCTACCTTGTTGACCTCTTTCATCAATAACAAAATGATCTTTGTGACAGCAACGATTTGAACTAGTCTTGATAAACAGACTGACCTTTTTTGCGCGTATAGATCTAACTCAATCTAATCAATCTTAGCTTCTGTGAGACATCTGTCGCAAAAATACTTCAAGGAATTCTTATCTTCCTTTTGTTTAAAATCCTTTTACAAGAGTGTAAACTTCTTCTGTCATTTGAGAGCTTATAATGGTCAACTGTGAACCTATCAGTGAGTATTTGTCGCGAATGAAGTTCAGATTTATTAATGACAGTTCCCATTTCGATTTCGTTCTGAGATAATTATATCTCATTTGTCATCAATTTTTTCGTTCTCGTCAGTTTTAATTCAGACTTGCCCGTTACGAGAATGTCCTTAGCCAAAGCGACCTCAGGATTCAAACTACTTCAAGGACAAGATGCTGCTAATGCAAGCCCAGGAGAATGGTGCAGTTCTGGATGAAGAACAATTGTTGTTTCTTGCAGGAGAACAGGTCACCAACTTTGATGATGATGTGGATGATCCACCAGAGCAAGATTTGGCACTCAACGTGGATCATGTCTTTGAAGCTGATCAACTTGATGCCTTTGACTCCGATGTTGATGAGGCTCCTACTACACACACCATGTTCATGGCGAATCTTACGTCTGAAGATCCAATCTTCAATGAAGCCGGGACATCTTATGACTCGGACATTCCATTTGAGGTACAAGATCATGATAATTATCATGATAGTGTGTATGGGCATCATGATGTGCACGAGATGCAAAACAATATACAACAAGACTACGTTGTTGACTCTGAAGCTGATTATACGAGTGATAGTAATATTATTTCGTATGATCAGTATGTGGAAGACAACGCAGAACATGTTGTACAAAGTAATGTATCTTCTGTACAAAATGATGCATTGAGATCTATTATCGATGAAATGCATGAAGAGGGTGTACAAAGTAGGATAGTAAATAAACAGGATAGAGTAGTTAAAGACTCATTGAATTCTGAACTTGCGAGATATAAGGAACTGGTCGGGGAGTATGAAAAACGGGCAAAGTTTGAATTAACTGAAAGAGAACAAAAGATTGATGAACAAATGAGAATAATTATCTCTGACCGAAATAGAAAGGAAACTTCTTTAAAATCGGAACTTCATACTGTACAAATGCAACTTCGTTCTATCCTTGACCAATATAAGTCAAAGACGGAAGAAGTGACCATTTTGAAAAAGGATTTTAAACAAACAGAAGATAAATACCTTGAGGAGTTTTTAGATATGAAAAAGCTAAAAGACAAGGTCGAAGATAGATTATACAAACAAGATCAGTCTGTACAAACAGTGCACATGCTATGTAGACCAAACCCGTTTTATGATGAAAAGAAAAAGGTGGCAATAGGCTACAAAAATCTCTTATGTCTCACCCGTGCTAAGAAAGTTCAGTCTTCCCTCTATAATGGTACTGAAATAGTCGTGACCAATCATAAACCTGCTGTTGTGCATGACCCAGAGGAAACTCTTGAGATAGCTGAGTTAACTAGGAAAATAATGTATGAGAAAATGAAAAGCCCTCCATGTATTCAAAATAAAGTAAAGTTTGCACCCCCAGATTACTCAAAAGAGAACTATCTTGCAATCTTTGCACCTCAGAGAAATTTGACCCCTAATATAACACCCCGTGTTTTCAAGTCAGTGACGACGTCGATAAATCTACTATTTATGTTTTGTATTGTACGCGTTTGTTTTAAATTATAAATGTTAAGCTAAATCGCGTAAGCTATAAATTAGCGTTTAATGTAAACGGGCATTAAACAATTAAGCGTTTACATCAATCAAGTATTAAATAATTATTTTGAGAATAATTATGGTCTTTGTTCATTTTATTTTTATCGGATATGTAAAGTGTATACGTTTCGCGATAAAATGCGTTTAGGCATACCAGGAACCACGTTAATTAATCTACTCTTCAACAAATACCCACGATTGTACCCAACACTCAAAGTTTTATTAAATTTACCCAAGTTAATATTACTTTAAGCTTGGTACATAAGAAAAATAAAACAAGACTTATACATTTCATGTTATACCTTTATGACTAAAAATTACAACTTACAACTTACAAATGATACAAGATAATTGTTAACTATCAAAAACCTTCTAGAAACCCTCTCCCCCCTCTCTACCCATAGAAACAACAACAATATGAGACAATAGGCACACAATTTTCATACCAAGTGGCTTGTACATCTCCTAACTCATTAAACCTAGTCATGGTATGTCTCATTTGACAACAAGCTCTTCCTTAAGACCCTCCTTATGTTTCTTGACCACTATTGCAATCTTTTGACTAGCTAGTTAATATATACATGTATACTAGTAATGAGAAACACATACAACACAAGACTTAACCAAAAATCAAACAAAAACACTCTCTTTTCCCTCTCGCAAGCCCACGGCTCAAACACCCCCATTTAAATAATCCATACAAAAATTTCTACCACCTATACACACACACACACATCATTCCTAAGATATACTAAGATGATTTGAAGCATTGGTTAACCATTTGCATGTGTGGAAACAAGAAAAGGAAGCTAGGGTTTTTCTTGGAAATCTAGGGTTTTAAAGGGTGCAAGCTTGGGTTTAAAGTCTAAACAAGGGTCTAGCACATATTTCTCATCAACCATCATTCATCACTAAGGTTTACCTAAAACCTTATCTTTTCATTTTCATGCATTAATATGTATAATGATGATTTCTATTATAGAAAAACACCATTTCGGACTTATGAACATTTCACAGGGATTTTTTACTTGGTGATTATGCTTTGTACACTTTTTCAAATATGATATTAGGTTTTGGTAATATCATGATTTAATGGGTCAAAAGTGTTTAACCTGTTTGGTTAAGTGTAAACATGTATATGTACAAATTAGGGTTTTAAGGATTACTTAAGAAAGTTGTGATTAAAAGTATCATTATGGACTTGTTAACTTGGATATTTGGACAAGATATGAACTAATGGACTTTAATATATGTAAGACATATGACATATGTAATTATAAAAGGCTTGTGGTAATTATTAAGTTGAAAAGTATAGAAAGTAAGTTATAAAAACAAAGTTATACAAATAAACTCAAAAAGACATTTAGGGGCTGTTTTGGTTCGTGTCCTATGACAGCCATATTATGAACTATAAAGATAGTACACTTCACGACGATTCCAAATATGTAAAGAACGCGAAAAACGGATTAATAACGAAAAAGGTACGATAAAAATACGATTTACGTTAATTAAACGGGTTTATAAAATAACTTTTATAAAAATTATACAAAACAGAAAGTTTGATGTTTTTAACAGATTATACACATTTCTAGGATTCCAAAATGATAAGAATCATAATTTTTCGACTAAAAACGAAGAAGTTACGGATTACGCGAGTTTACGACAATAAATACTTTTATAAAACTATTTTTATAAAAGTTACTATTCATGACAGAAACATATATTTTTGTAAACCTCCTAAATAAATAGAACTTTCAATTACGAGAACGTGCTCGAAAGAATCGCTAAAAACGGAGCTATAACGAATAAAATACGACGTTTACGGGTTTTACGATAACTAAAACTATAAAAATAACTTTATAACTGGTGTGAACAGTAAAAAGTACTGTTCATCAAGGGACTAAAAATATGAAAATTTCAAATATTGATAACTCGTTTTAATACGAAAATGAGGACATAAGAAACGCAAGAAAAGGACTTGAAACGCGAAAGTTACGCCAGTTTTACTACAACGGAAATTATAAACGTTTTAACTTATTAAACACAATTTTACCAAAACAATTAGATGGTGATTAGCTATATAGAATGATATATGGTAGTAGTTACCCAATGTGATTAAGTACTTACACGACCTTAAATTAAATAGGTTGCATCTGACGATTTACGTGACGCATTATCTGTGATATACTTGACATACGCTCACTCAAGGTGAGTTCATAGCCCCATGTTTTACATGATTTGTTTTATAAGTTTTTGGGGTGAGAAACATGAAATGTTTTACAATTGGACACAAGTGGTTAAGTTTTACATTATGATTATGTGTTGCCTAAGTAGCGATAACCCTAGTTGAGCCCATTATCATGAACTGTCAGTTACAGGATTGTGAGCGCGAATGTTATGAATAGATCTATTGGGATTGACATCCCCGTTCGGGTGATTAGCTATCACCGAAATCACTAGCACCACTACCACAATCACACAACATTTTTCATCTCCTTTTAGGCATCTTAACACCATCCTTTTGCCTCTTGCAAAGTTTGGTGAAGTTTCTTGAAGATTTGAAGGTGTTAGGACTAGTTTTCTTGGTGATTCTTGAAGCCATTTGATTGGGGTTTTATTGGGAAAGTTCTTGGTGATATTTTAGGGCTAAGTAAGTGTTCAATCGCTGGATTAAGGGTTGCATGTTTGGACCAGCCTTGCAAGAGAGAGTGTTTTTGTTTGTTGATTCTCTAGCTCAAATCCACCCTTAGTAAGATCTATTCTTTATTCTCAATTTTTATTTCGTTTTTGGACCATGCAAATGGATGTTAGATTCTGAAAATATTAAGTTTTTATGTTTACTAATGTGTCTAATCATTAGTTATGGCATTGTGTTAAATTTTTAAGAGAATAAAATGATGTTTGGGATTGGATTTATAATGAGTTATGAAACTGTTTTACAACAGTAGCAAAACAGATGGATTACGAAAATTTTTTTGGTATGAGGTACCATGGTACATTTAATAATGATGTTGGTATGTGTCTAACGTGTATGTAGGTTAATTGGATAGCGCCGTATCTCTCGGTATGAGCTAGATACGGCATTTATAAACTAGTCAAAAAATTTTTGCACTCAGTTGGGTAAACGGGGTATAAACCCCATAATTTTTGCATAACTTTCTGAAATAAAAAGTTGTTCCTGTAGAGGACACTTATAGCTACCCTTCTCAGTGGTTCACGTTTATAGATGTATAGATTGTGATTTCTGGTCAATTTCGTGGAGTGGACAATATTAAAGAAAATAAACTGTTTTGACATAGAAGGGTAAAATGGTAATTTCACACAGGATCATTGACCCCCTGGACAGTGAGGCCTGTATTTTTGAAAAGTAGACTCAAAATGCTTTCTGGAGGTGAAAACCTCATGCTCATATGAATTACGGATTTTGATTTATGATCCGACAAAGTTGGAAGTTTTCAGAATTTTATAAATAAAAGTTACTAGACGTAAAACCAAAACGGCTAATTTTGTGTGAGTTGACGGGTAAAGAGTAAAGTAAAAACATGGTATGAATAACATATTCATACAGATTGGGACACTTGAATTTAGGTAAAATTGGTCAATAAAAACTTGAATGCAATGCCATGCTAGATCGGACATAAGTAAACTTTTAAAAAGTCATCATTTGATTTCATCTTTTCTCGCGTAAGTATTAGATTGTTTTTCTAAGTCGCGCCTTTTATTTTAGGTCGCTCTTAGGAGTGTTTGTCTTACTTCAGCTCCAAAACTCCTACTATTACTTGATATTACCGTTCGTCAAGGTGAGTCATAGCTCGCTTTCAACTTTTAACTGTATTTATAAAACCGCGAGGGGATACGATGGTTGTTCTTATAAAATGAGCACAAGAACTTTATGGTATGCTGGATCCCTGAAATGATATAAAATTGCATGAGTAGCTATTGCAATTTAGACCTTCGCATCATTGGTAATGTTAATTGCCTATATTGGGTAAAGCTGTTGTACAAATAAATAGATCTATTGGGTTTGAAGCCCTGTCGGGGGTATGAATCGAACTCCTTTCGAGCACCCAAGTCAACGGAACAATTTGTATTTAAATTTAGGTATAAAGGCAATAATACTAGTATGAGGCAAGTGATGTACATACAAGATATGTTTGTTAACGTCAAGGCTTCGGTGTAATGAGCTTATGCAATAGAGACTTGGAATATGGCTTGGTCCGTAACAACAGTCATCGATGAACAAAAACTTGTGTTCTCTTTTACTATTACAAACTCTATGGTTCACTCAAATCATTGTGAATTTAAGCATTTTTATTCTTGTTTTATCTAGGTAACATGGGGTGCAGGTCGCTATGTACGTGGATGTCTGCGTCTAAATTTTAAGAACTTGTTATTTTGTTCCATTTTATAAAACTTATTATCCATGTCTTTTTTTTTCGAAACTTATGTATGGAATTTGTAACGTTTCTGTGGGACGTATGTGTTTACTGAAACTTCTTTATATGGAACAATGTTTTTTTAACGCTCTTTTGAGTCGTTTTCTTATCTCTTGTGTAATTGTGCTATGACTTAACACCTAATTGTGTACAGTCCGCTGCGTGAACTTTGGGGGGTGTTAAAATATGAAATACCAAAAATGTCATATTTTTATACGTCGTCTTAATACGAAAGCGTGGACATAAGAAACGCAAGAATCGACTGAACGAAAATAAAGTTACGCAATTTTACTCAAAACGGTAATTATAAACGTTTTAACTTATTAAAATAATTTTACCAAAATAATTAAGATGGTGATGTAGCGATGTAGTATTGTATATGATAGATGTTAATTATCTGCTTAGTACTTATACGACTTAAATTTATAGGTTGCACTCTGACGATTCGTGACGATTATCTGTGATATACTTGGACATATCGCTCACTCAAGGTGAGTTCATTGCCCATGTTTTACATGATTGTTTTTATAAGCTTTTGGGGTGGATGAAAATGAAATGTTTTATAATTGGAACAAGTGGTTTAGTTTTACATTATGATTACGTGTTGCTAAAGTAGAGATTAACCCTAGTTGAGCCCTTATCATGAAAACTATCTCAGTTACTGATTGTGAGCGCGATTATTATGAATAGATCTCTTGGGATTGACATTCCCGTTTGGGTGATTAGCTGTCACTGGGCAAACAAACGTTTATACATGTCGAACATAGGTTGTTGCGGGTTTGGAACTTCTTCACGGGCAATGTAGCCCTTCTATATGGTTTATTTATGTCGAGCTTCAGTGTCATGAGCCTATTTAGAGGCAACGTTAATTACATTTCTAATGATGTCTGCATCTGTCGTGCATTAATCATACACTTAGGAATCTTGTGGTCCTAAATATATGATTTAATCAACCATATGAATTCTCCCAACATTATTGTTGCACATTTTAAAGCAATGTTTTTAGGAGATCGGGTAAGCATAAGGTGCCAAGGATACATTGGTGATTTGTTTGGGAAGTCATGCTAAAGATATGTTCTGCATTATTTTTTGGGAAAATCTCTGTGTTGTGAAACCAATATCTCTTTGTAATAATAACAGGAACAAGTTAAAGCTTCGGGCTATTTGTATTACAATATTTGTTAAATCCCATGTATCAGTTTTAAAACGACTTTTTGGTCGTTCTATATATATCTTGTGTTATTGATCTGAGAAGTAACACGCCCCGGACCCTTATTCCGCTGCGACCCAATTTGGGGGTGTTACAGATTGGTATCAAGAGCCAAGGTTATAGAGAACCAGGTCAAATGTTTTTGCTGGACTATAACCGTTTTCAAACATCGAATTCATACAAAGGGGTTTTACACGGGACATACATATGTGCATACATTCATGCATACACTACTTGTTGCATTAGTTGGTTGGACTAGATGCATTCATAATTGATATACATGTTATGATATAAATGTATATTACTATAAGAGTCTTATATTAAATACTAATATAAGCTATTTTGAATTTTCAGATTCAGTCATGTCAGATTCGGATGAATCGGGGGTTACATACACGGAGGTTTCCAGCCCATTTGAGGGTTTATCAGACATAGGATCACCGAGAGCCGATGATCACGAGTACCTTGAGCTGCCTGGGATGCCAGAGGACCCATACGTGGAGGCCGCTCTTCAGGCCCCACCCTCTCCAGATTACGTGCCTGGCCCTGAGGAGCCAGAGCAGGCACCACCTTCGCCAGATTATGTTCCAGGCCCAGAGCATGCTGATGATGAGATTGTTGCTGAGGATCAGCCAGATGCTGAGGATGCCTCACCCACTGCTTAGTCACCTGACTATGTCCCGGAGTCCGATCCTGAGGCAGACCCAGAGGAGGATGACGATGAGGACCCCGAGGAGGATCCTGTCGATTATCCTGCCGATGGAGGAGATGACGGCGATGACGAGGAGGGGTCATCAGAGGATGATGATATGGACATCGAGGCCGATGAGGAGGAGGAGGAGGAGCACCCAGCTCCTGCCGACTCTGTAGTTGTTGCTTTACCAGCTGCTGATCAGGCCCCATCTGCGGAGGAGACAGAGCCGTTCGAGACTGATGAGTCTGCGGCCACACCACCACCACACCTTGCATATCGTGTGACAGCTAGGATTTCTATTCCAGCTCTAGTACCTACACCAGTATGGTCTGATGCAGAGGTTGCCAGACTTCTCGCTATATCTACTCCACCATCATCACCACTCTCCCCATGGTCTTCACCACTTCCCCAGATACCTTCTCCACCACTACCCCCGATACCATCTCCATCACTACCACTATCACCACCCTCACCTGTGTTATCTCCAGCACCACCTCCTAGCCCCATTCGTTCATTGGGCTATCGAGCTGCTATGATCCGGCTGAGAGCTGAGGCCGCATCTACTTCCCATTCTCTACCATTACCACCACCCTTCATACTCTCCCCCACCAGATCAGATGCACCATCATCAGGGATACCACCACCCTTGCCCATATCAGTTCCTACTTCATCACTACCATTGCTACTACCCTCTGCTAGTCGTAGGGAGGACAGACCCGAGGATACCTTACCACCTCGGAAGAGCTCATCTGCTGCTGTTGCTAGACCGGCTGGAGGTCTTAGGGCAGACTATGGCTTTGTAGCTACTATGGATAGGGAGATCAGGCGTGATCCGGAGAGAGAGGTTGGATATGGGATCACCGACTCGTGGGATGAGATAGTTGAGACCCTGCAGGGGGCACCAGTTAGTACTGACACGAAGTTGGGTCGACATATGACAACATTTGAGACTAGGGTTAGGCAAGACATGGATGAGATTTATACGAGGTTAGACGATGAGCAGAGTCAGAGACAGCTATTGGCTGGTCGGCTCAATATGTTGTTTAGAGATAGACGAGCACATGCATATACACGTCATCTGATGGAGACAGAGGCTAGATTGTCCCGAGAGGCTTGGAGGCGATCGATGGATGCGAGTGATCTTACCCGCGGAGAGGTTATGTCACTGCGCACTACCGTACTGGGTCAGATGTCAGAAATTAGAGTTGCATGCTGCTGATCGCAGGAGACAGACTGTGACTTCAGAGATGCTGAAGGCAGACCATAGGAGATCTGCAAAGATGAGAGGGTTGAGGACAGCTGATCGTACCCGACAACATCATCTTATACAGACATTGACTGTGATGCATTCATTACAGGGACATGTGACCACACTACAAGGACAGGTGACAGTACTACAGGGACAGGTTACCGCTTTGCAGGGACAGCAGGGACCCGCTGGAGGTCCTGCACGGCCAGAGCTGCCAGAGGAGGCTGGTAGCAGTTCATAGATTAGATCATGTTATGGCTAGTCATTTTGTATAT
>BQNB010083392.1:18392-29049 GCA_026074375.1 Tanacetum coccineum
ATTAATATTATTACCTTACTAAAGAGCCATTTATTTGCAAAACTTCCTTTTTCATAGTTCATGCAATATTCATTTTATAAGCCCATGTAATGATCTACGTTAGAACGTGTATATAATGCATATATATTAACAAAATAAGGATGAATGGTAGATCAAGAATTACCTCGAGACTAAACGAAATAGGTCGAAGCCAAAACAAGAACACGAACACATGCACCAGATTTAACGGGACACAACCGAATCTAATCAAACACGAACACCTAACCGCGTACTAGTCATAAACTATACTCCTCCAACTAATGAGACCACAACGAAACTACCCGAACACATACCGATCAAATCAACCCGAGTAGACTCTAACTCAGACAACCTCGGCATCACACGAAACTTAGATTTTAGCGAGTATGTCTGCGTTTTTATTTTTCAGTGGCAGTTTTAGGTTTAAGGCTACTGTAATTATGTCATGGTAGGGATGGCGTTATATATAGACATGGGGTAATATAATGCTTCCTATTAAACGTATGACTTAGAGCGGAGGAAAGATTTGGTATGATTCATTTGACCGGGTATTGGTGATAGGCAAATCTCCTATTTTTTTAGATATTATGAAGAGAGTGTGAGGCGTGTATATATTGAGGGTAAGTATTTTGACAACATAATATGGTTGACCAAGCGTTTCATTAGAGTATATCTCAACGATGATTCTAGTTTCAATTACATGCACCAATTTTGAATTTTGTAACGGTTTCCATTCTTTCATTTACTCAATAATAAATTTCCTTATTAATCATATTACTTCTGTTATTTATTTTATATTGACTTAGCTACTATAAAACGCTTTCCTTTGCAAAAAAGCTCAACCCCAATTATGTTTCTTAAATTAGTCATCAATCATAACTAATATAATTTACTAGTCCAATCTAATTTTTTCATAACGTCATGTGAACCGTAAAACATACATTTATAAATGGCTTAGTAAAAACATCAAACATACAAGGTCATGTTAATTATTTATTTGTATCATCAAAATACTTATTAATAATACTACTATTATGCCTATATTTTATTAGGGGTATTATACTGATCTTATTTGGTATTTGGATAATGGAACTGTAAGCAGTTGTATTAAACAATAAACTAACATACATGGTATAATCGTTTTCATTTATACTAATGTGTTCTATATTTGCATGTTTAAATCCTTGAATATATCTATTTTTTCTCAACTATGTCCATTGCTAGTTAACAATATGGGAATATTGTTAAGATAAGGCCAATGTGAGTGTTTGGTTGTATACTGAAGAATATGTAAAGATGATTCTACCAACTTTATATGTTATTCAATGAGGTTGAATATTAGATACCCCACCTGTGTTAATCACTTTATGAATTGGCGTCATTGGGTGCATTACACATGGTGAAAGTTATGTTTATCCTCATACTTGAGATGCAAGCAGGTTTTGCGTGTATGGATAGAATTTATTGATTCTAGTCTACCGCTATACTGTCAAAAGGTAGTTATAAGGACTAATTTCAGAAATATTTTGAAATACATGACGAACACTTGTAGTCAAAACAAAAAAATTTCCTCTACGTGTGTGGGAGTTAGATACTTAGTGGGCCCCTCGTTGAGTTGATCAGATGTTTGTATGGCCACACCCAAAGTGTAGTTAAGATGATTCTTTTACATTTTGTAATCTAGATCAATACAGATGCGAGAAACAGAATCGTTAAACTATGGAATGACTTTTGATCCATATCCATATTTAACATTGTATCTGAAACAAAAGGATAGGACTAATTGGAACCATAAATGGCTGAGATGTTTACTGAAACCATACTCAGGTATTTCTGAGAGCCTTGATGATGTTGCTAGACTATTCGTCAATGTCAGTATGTTATATTCTATGACTGACATTCACAAGTGGGAGCTGTTGGGATATGCTCATGTCATATGGATATTTATACGGCTGGGAATACGCGAGCCTACGGGGGTCACACACGTATACACTTAGATATCACTCTATTGGTATATATATAATAATATAAGTGTATATCTATTATATATGTATTAATACTCGATTATATAATAATATAAGAGTATATTTATTATATATATTAATATTCTAACGATCAAATACTAACGGTCGTTGATTAGTTCGTTTACGAATAATTAACTATAAGGCTTTTTAACTAATGTGTAATTAAAAGTAATTATACATAAATATTAGAAAAGTCAAAAAGTCAACACCAAGGGTGTGTTTGGTACTTTGGGGCCAGTTATGGTGAAAGAAAAAGGAAGACCAAAAGTGTCAATATTAGGTAGTTTTTTGCCAAAGCTATGTAACCCTAATCCTAACACTATAGTGGATCCCTAAACCTCAATCTGATCGCTTCCTCTTCTTCTCTTGTGTAAGTCGAACAAAACAAACACCCTTTAGGGTTTTGGTTTTTTTGATTACTTCTTATATTCTTCGTATGTTGGTTCGTGGAACTAGCATTCGGGTGGTATTGGTTAACGTGTAGTGTGGATACACGTAGAGGTTACTTATTTTAGTAACTTGGAATGTTTCAAGGTCGCATGGTATTTATAAATATACATGCGTATAAAAAAGAAGCTCCGGTTCTTCACATAGCTTGATTGCTATTCGGTATGTTTTCCTTTTTATGTTTTATGTTAATTATTAGTTCTATATGAGTTTATTTCCGCTGCATAGCTCGTATAATATTAATGTAATATTAGGGTTAATTTAGATAACGATTTTCAACAGGTTTAAGATAATATCTCTTATTACATTTTGATATAATCTCAAAGCTATACAAATAAGAATCCGATTTCTTATCCATACTCAAAAACTTATCAAAGAATTATCTTACCTTTCTCTTCTAGCAGTCTTTGAAGTTTCCTTTCTTTGAAAACCAAAGATGAAGATAGAATGTGGAGTACGAAATTATCATGCTTCCCAATTCCACTAGCATAAAAGAGTTTATGCAACTCTTGAGAGATTCTATAGTTCCTGAGCTTGATAGATTCTATAGTTTCTGAGCTACCCCAATTTGATGAGAATGAGGGAAGAAGTCCTTAGCTATTCTGTTGGCCTATAATAAGAAAGGTCCATCAAGACTCATAAATTACCCTCGATCTTTTCAATCCCTCTAGTAGAGAATTCTTAGCCTTCTTCTTAGAAACTGAGCTCAAAATATCAATCATAATTTGAATAATGAATTGATATATATTCAAAATCTTTCTTGACCCTCACGGACACTCTTTTAAAAAAAAACAAATAAAGATTTTCATAGTGTGTTCCATTAATCCTAAGACTAGTTGGAAGGTGAGGTTGATGAATAATGACAAGTTAATTTCTTACTTCAAGATTGTCATATATTTTGCTTGTGCGAAAAACTATTTGTTTTTATGTATAGTATGCATAGTTTTGACATTTTATAAGTATATAAATGATTTTCCTAACCATTTTTCTACAACCCACATCTTTTGTAAAATATTATATGTTTATAAAAAGAATATAATTATGTGTGTGTGTGTTGGAACAATGCAAGCACAAGCAAAGTTTAAAAATACATTTTCTTTTACTTAATTACTAATGTATTGGTACAATCTTTTATTTTGTTTAATCAACCCATGGTCAAACAAGTCAAGATGATGAAAAGTTATAGACATCTTGTTGGAAGAGAGTTAACGTGTTGGAAATATTTTGGTGACTGGTTTTAACATATGATCTTATGACAATATTTTACCACACACTTGACAAATTATTGAACTTTTATTTCTAAGTAAGTTACTACACTTAAAATGATTTACAAGATGTTTATGTAACACTTGTAAATATAGCGATCTATACCTATATGCAATGCACAAACAATTTCATAACTTAACGCAAGATATCTAGTGTAATTCCTATTAGGCATAATCCAAAAAACTAGTTACAAATAAATAGTGTACATGGCCTATGTGTTTAGATATATAAGTAGCTCAATTACAAGTAGCAATTCTCACTTAGTAATATCTATTAACGAAATTAAGATACAAGTAAATACACATAATCATTTAGCATACACATAAAGATATTCGTCTTCGTTTTCTGTATTAGATACAACGATGTATACTTAGCTCGATTTCATTTAAAAATAAAATAGTTTCCTCCCCATTTCAAAAATTAATTAAGATCAATATTTTAAAAAGATAAATCTACTATTTTTCAAAGATACATCAATTAGAAATGCCCCACTCGAAGGAAAATGTAAAATACAAGTTTTAGGTTAAAACGCAATTCAAAGTTTTGACCATTATGTAGTATTTTGCCTTTCTGACTTATTTAAGTTTAAAATGAAGTCTTGGAAGAGTTTCTAAAAGAAACTAGACTCAATTCCCTTTAAAATGGCGGGTTGCACAACTTCTACGGACTTACGGTTGATTTTATATGAATTTTCGAAGATTGTCAAATTCTGATGAAATAGATAGACGGCCCCCGGAAAAGCGACGGCTCCCAGATATATTAGGGGCCCGCCCAAACATTTAGGGGACGCCACCAGTGACCCAAAAACACGCTTTTTTGTATAAAATCATTTAGTGACTTAATGGAAGGATGTAGGACTTCAGAAAGTTGTTCCAGCACATAAAATACATGTTTTAGACGATATTTCTACTCTTACGACTTAGACAAACATATGTTGACACTTCCAAGCTCTTTTGAGAAGATTTTCATTCATGCTAGTATACGAAGTATATTTAATAACAAAACTAGTACGAATCAAGCAACAAAACACTTTTCATATTCAATCCCCCTTTATAGGTAATTTGATACATGAATCGTACTCTATTTTAAAAACCATTTGTTTTGAAAACTAGAGCGAAGTGGCTCCTGATACCAATTATGGAAACCGTTGAGGGGGGTGAATACGTTTCCCTTTAAAAACTTTAAATCTTTTGTAACAATTATTACATCACTCTCTGTCGGCGGTCCTATAAATATATAGGGGTCGCCTAGTACATCAGGGGGCCGTCTGATTTAAAGGGACCGCCTCCAGAATAGGTTTTCAGACTAAATCTTTTGTATCAAGTCACCAATCATGTTTGACGCAATATGAGAAGTGTCGATAATAGATTTACAATAATTGGCGCATATTCTACCAATATATCCACACTCACAATGTTTACTACAAAGACCTACACAACCATGACTAACACAACATACACAACAATTCACACAATCATAAGCACGATGCAAGTTTAAAAGTAAAGCTATAAATGTAAAGACATAAGTAAAGAGAAAGGTAAAAGAAAATGCAAACCGAACACGGTGATTTATAGTGGTTTAGTCACGAAGCTCCTTTTCGCCCTACTCCACTCCCCGAGTATCCAACTCGAGAGTTACTTCACTAATCAACAAGCTCCCTTTCGGCGGAGAAAACCTTATAACGTCGCTTACATTATTTTTTAACACTAAGCTAAATGTCGAGTCATTCTTCGAGTACAACCAAACCTGTTATGTTTTATGGCCCAACATAACAAACCTTGTGTTTTATAGCCTAAAGACATAAACCATGTCGCTTATAATATTTTCTGACACTAAGCTAAATGTCGATCCCGATAATCTTAGCTAGAACCAATCTACCACTTCACCAATGTATTTTGAGGCCTAAAATACTAACCGACACACAAACACTACTTGGATTTAGCAAATTGTTTGTTACAAAAAACCCGAAACCGTGGCCTATAAGGGTGACAAAGGAAGTACTTCATAGATCAATAGCATAAGATATATACAGAACGACCATTAAAAGTCGTTTAAAACTGATACATTGGATTTAGCAAATTGTTTGTTACAAAAAGCCCGAAACTTAACTTGTTCATTGTTAATTATACAAAGATTTCAGTTCATAACAAATGTTTTCCCTAAAATGTAATGCAACCAAATCTTTAAGCATGTGACATCCAAATATAACCATCAATGTATCCCCTTGCACCTCGTGCCTTATTGACCTCCTGAAAAACATTGCTTTAAAACGTCAACAATAATGTTGGTGAATTCATAGGTTTGTAAAATATATAAGTGTAGGACCGCAAGATTTCCCCCGTGATAATACATCAAATGCAAACATCACAAAAATGTCATTACGTTTCCCTAAGCTCATGATACTGAAGCTCGACATATATGAATTGCAATATAAAATTGCCTACATTGCCCTTGATGATGTTCAACCCGGAACATCCCAAATCCGACATGGTATATGTTCGTTCCCGGTGATAGCTAATCACCCGAACGGGGGCGTCACCCCCAAATAGATCTATTTATAACATTCGCGCTTACAATCCAGTAATTTAACAGTTCATGATAATGGGCTCATTGGGTATTGTTACCTAGGCAAACACGTAATCATAATATAAAAATGTCCACTTGCGTCCAATTGTAAAAACATGCATATGTTTCTCACCCCAAAACTTGTAAATCATTGTAATTGTAAAACATGGGGCTATGAACTCACCTTGAGTGAGTGATAACAAATATATCACAGAAAATGCGTCACGATAATGACCGAATGCAACCTAATCCAATATAGGTCGTATAAGTACTAAGCACTTTGATTAACTAATACCATATATAATTCTATATAGCTACATCACCATCTAATTGCGTTTATGAAATCATATTTATAAAGTAAAAACGCTTATAAATATCTCTTTAGTAAAAATGGCGTAACTTTATCGTTTTAAGCCCGTTTCTTACGTTTCTTATGTCCACGTTCTCGTATTAAGACGACGTATCAAAATATTACATTTTCAATATTTGAGTCCCCTGGTGAACAGTGGTTTTTACTGTTCATACACTTTTATAAAATTTATTCGTCGTAAACCCGTAAATGCCGTATTTTATCCGTTTTAGCTCCGATTTTAGTGATTCTTTCGAGCACGTCTTTGAAATTAAAAGTTCTATCAAAGTATGATATTTTTCAAAAATATATATCTGAGATGAATAGTGATTTTTACTGTTCATAGTTTATAAATTTATTTTTATAAACTTTAATTATCGTAAACTTGCGAAATTCATAACTCCTTCGTTATTGATCCAAAAATTATGATTCTTAATGTTTTGGAATCCTAAAAATATGTACTATCTGAGAAAAATATCCCATTTTATATATCAGAAGTATTTTGTAACTTGTTTTTATAAAATTTCTTTTATAAACCCGTTTATTATCGTATAACTTGTAAACTACGTATCTCCTTCGTTATAAAGCGGATTTTTAAGTTTCTTATATGGTTGGAATCCTCATGACATGTAGTATTTAATAAAAATATAAAATAAATACATTTATTTTCGAATTAAAACAGAATGTTTTGAAGTTTTTGATAAAAACATGTTTAAACTTGATTTTGTAACTTTTAAGCTTAACCACCTTGTTACAAGTCCATTACAACACTTATTATCACATGTCTTACATCCTTAGGGTCTCTAGTCCATGGTTTGTCCAAATATTGTCCAAGAATCACAAGATCCAATTGTGTACATACTTATTTATTCATGAACTTTCATAAGTATACATTTTAGATAACTTGCTTATATATACTTTTTATACATAAACCACACATGTAAAATACTTATACATCCATTATAACCTGATATTAACATCCATATGTCATGTGTGAAAGTGTACCAAATCATAAACAAGTGTAAAAATCTATTTTTACAAGTAAATAAGTTCTTAGATGGTGATTAACTATACAAACATTATATATGCATAAAATCATGAAAGTAAAGAGATTAAGAGTTTTACGTAACCTTAATATGAAGTAAGATGATGAACAATATGATCTAAACCCTTGTTTAGCAAAGAAACCCTAGCTTCCAAGTCTTAGAAAACCCTAAATCTAAGTAAACCCTAATCTTGAACCTTCTTGCTTAATCACTTGAAAACCTCAAACCAAACCTTCTAATAACCTTGAGATATCTTAGATATGTTGTAAGAGTGCTTGTAAATGTGGTAAATAAATTTTGTATGGGTTGTTTATGGTGTTGGTTTCAAGCCGTGGCATAGGAGAAGGAAAATGAGACAGTTTTGTGTTGTTTTCTTTTTAGGAATGAGATGTGTGTGTTTCTTTTCTAGTTGATGCCTTATATACTTCAAAGACTAAGTCAAAGACATAAGGAGGAATTCTAGGGAAAGTTGGTCAAGTACTATTAGGGCAAGTAAGGAAAAAGGGTCCTTGGTTTCCTAAGAGTGAGATCATCCTATGAATTCTAGGAATGTGATTAAAATGGAAATATCTTTGTATCTTTCACTTTGTATCCGGCCATATATGTATATATGTGATGATATTTTGTAATTTTTAAGTATTGGGTACATTTGTGGGTCTTTGTTGAAGCGTAGAAAAGTTTTGGTGGTTCTGGGAATGCCTAAACGTATTTTATCGCGAAACGTAAACACTTTACGTAACCAAATAAAATAAAATGAACAAAGTTAATAATTATCCTCAAAATAATTACTTAACACTTGCTTGATGTAAACATTTAATTGTTTGATGCCCGTTTACATTGAATGATAATTTTTAGCTTACGCGATTTAACTTAACGATTACGATTTAAAAGCAAACGCGTACAATACTAAAAGTAAATAGTGAATTTATTAACGTCCTAAATGACCCTAAAACACGGGGTGTTATAGTCTTCCCCCGTTAAATGAGCCTTGTCCTCAAGGCTTAAGACGCGGCACTTGACGACGGTGCAGTCTTTGCGAAGAGATGTGGATATTTCTTTCGAAATTGGTCCTCGCGTTCCCATGTAAACTCAGGGCCTCGCCTAGAGTTCCATCAAACCTTGACAATTAGGACACGGCTTCGCCTCAATTGTTTGACTTCGCGATCTATGATTTCGACTGGTTCCTCGACGAATTGAAGCTTATCATCAAAATGAAGTCCATCCAACGAAACGGCTAATGGTTCGTCAGCATAGCACTTTTTCAAGTTGGATACATGAAACGTATTGTGAACCCTGCTCAGCTCTTCAGGAAGCTCAAGCTTGTATGCAACGGATCTAACCTTTTCCAACACCTTGAACGGTCCAACGTACCTAGGGTTCAACTTCCCCCGTTTGCCAAAACGTACGACCCCTTTCTAAGGCAAAACTTTAAGCATAACTTATCCCCAACTGGGAATTCCATCAGCTTATGCTTTAAATCGACGTAACTCTTTTGCCTATCACGGGCGACTTGCATCCTTTGCTTGATCTGGATGATCTTCTCTGTTGTTTCTTGAACTAATTCTGGACAGTGAGTTTGCACTATGTCCAACCTCGGCCTTAACCCACAGGTGAACGACCACTTTCGACCGTAAAGTGACTTTTAAAATGGTGATGCATTCGTTGCTAGCGTGTCTAGTATTGTTATTTGAGAACTTGACTAAATGGAAATATGGTTATCCCACACCTTTGCCCAAAGTTGAATCGCTACTAGCACGCAGATTGTCCTTGAGAGTCTTGAAATAGTCATCTCGCTTTGCCCGTCAGTCTGCAGATGATATGTAGTACTCATATCTAAATTCGTACCTAAAGCCTTTTGAAATGACCTCTAGAAATTTGACGCAAACCTAGGGTCGCGATTACAAATGATTAAGACATGTATCCCATGCCTCGTGACCACCTCTTTCAGGTACATCCTTGCCAATTTTTCCATGGGATCAGTTTCTCTCATTGGTACAAAGATGGCAGATTTAGTAAGTCGATCAACAATCACCCAAATGATGTCGTAGCCTTTTAACGCTTAGGAAGTTTCATAATAAAATCCATAGTGATATTTTCCTACTTCTATTGAGGTATATCGGGTTGCACCAACAATCCGGATGGCCTTTTGTGTTCAGTCTTGATCTTAGCATAAGTCAAACATTTGCTAACATAGGTGGCGATGTCGGCCTTCATATTGGGCCACCAATATAGCTTCTTCATGTCTTGATACATCTTGTCCAAACCCGGATGGATAGAGTATTTTGATTTGTAGGACTCGTGCATGATCACAGTCCTTAAATCACCATAACATGGCAACCAACTCCTGCCATTTAAGCATAGAGTTCTTTCGGCACGGGGTTCCAACTTTTTCTTCGGTATATCCTACCTGATCATACCTCCTACGTCTTCCTTCTTGATGTTCTCTGGTTTCTATGATTCTATTTGAGCTTCCAAAATTTATTTGGGGAGATTCAAACCAATAGTCATGACTAAGACTCGAACCTGTAATGACTTAATCCGTTCTTTATGGCTTAAGGCATCGGCCACTACGTTTGCTTTCCCCGGGTGATAACAAATTTCACAGTCGTAATCACTGAGCAACTTTAACCAACGACATTTCCTCATGTTCAGCTCCTTTTATTCAAGAATGTGTTGTAAGCTCTTATGATCTATGAACACCGTACACTTGGTTCTATACAAGTAGTGCCTTCAAATCTTTAAAGCAAACACCACTGCACCAAGTTCTAAATCACGAGTAGTATAATTTTTCTCATTAATCTTCAATTGTCGTGATGCGTAAGCAATCACCTTCTCATTTTGCATCAACACCGCACCCAATCCTTTATGCGACGCATCACAATACACAATGAAGTTCTCAGCTCCTTGAGGGAGAGCTAAAATGGGCGCGCTACACAATTTAT
>BQNB010083393.1:0-15000 GCA_026074375.1 Tanacetum coccineum
AACACTTGAAGTTTATGCATTGTAGTTTTCTCTATATTGTATCTTGTGTTATGATTGATCATTATATTGCATCCCGAGTTTCCGCCATTGCAGGGGTGACAAAATGGTACTATAAACAAGACAAACCGATGTGTTGTTGGAGTTGTTGTATAGTGGGGATAAGGCGTTGTTGTTTCTCGGTGGGCGAGGTGGGAGAGGGAATGCTTCGTTTAAGTCGGGGACTAATAAGGTGTCCAGGATTGCGGAGAATGGTGACGAAGGTCCCGAAATGTGAGTTTTGTATAGCTTTTACGATGTCATTTCGTTTTGTTTGGTTATAAGGGTTAGTACTTGTACTTTGTGTTTTTGCTCACTTAGGTTACTAAACTCACAAAACGCAGCGTTTAGATCAGTTATCAAAAATGTCAGTGTTAAAACACAAATTCTATAGGTTAAGATAATAACTAAAATATTATGTTTAATAAGCTTAGTGAGTTGAGTGTATAATTTTTATAACTTGCGTAACCTAAATGTCGAGTTTTATAAGTTCAGTGACCTACGTGAGCCAAAAACTAGTAGAGTGACCCTAAGTGAACAAAAACGCAATGTTTAGTAACTTTGGCACAGGGCCGACCAAAACAAACCACCCACACGATAAAAAAAAAAACTGGGCCGAACTGGTCCAACTACAAGATCGTGTTCGGTTTTCGTTACGTATATATTTGATTTTCGGATTTTTTCGGGTTCCGGTATCGCGTTTGAGACGAGAAAACGAGAAAATACCACCTAATAACCTGTATATAAATGATCCGTACACGGGTTTTCGGTCGGGTCCGGTTTTTGTCGGTCCGGTCCGGTTTTAATAAGTTGAGTGACCTAAGCGAGCCAAAAACTAGTAGAGTGACCCTAAGTGAACAAAAACGCAATGTTTAGTAACTTTGGCGCGTATTACTCTTTGATTATAACAAGACAGGATAGTGTTGATGAGATAATTTGTTTCAAAATGCAATTCCAAACACTCCCTTAGAATTGGAAGAATAGCTACTTTTATTGTGTATGCTTTTTGTAATGATCGTTTGTGATTGGTGTTTTCCGCCAGGTGGTTGGAATTGGAGCTTAAGCTGGTTGCAGATATAGGAATAGTGGGTGCTCCGAATGCAGGAAAAAGCACTTTTCTGAGTGTTATTAGTGCTGCTCAACCGAACATTGCAAATTACCCCTTCACGACACTACTTCCCAATTTGGGTGTGGTTTCATTTGACTATGATGCTTCTATTGTTGTGGCGGATCTTCCAGGTTTACTCGAAGGAGCGCACAGAGGGTTTGGTTTAGGCCATGAGTTTCTTCGGCATACAGAAAGATGTTCTGCTCTGGTATAATTCTTTATGCATTCACTGCATATATTTTATTTTAAGTTGTAGATAGAATTTCGGCTGATTATGAGAAATAAAGAAGTAGGTTTCGCCCGCGCGTTGCTGCGGGGCTGTTTTAGGCGTGGATTTTTTTTGATCGTACGTTCGAAGGCGTATGAACATTTCATACAAAGAAAAACTTACATAACTGATTTGCTAGGGTCTAAAAACCATTGCTGTAAGAAATACCAAAACATATAGCAGGTCTTTATATGAAAATAATGGCTTACCCAATACCGCCTAACGGAACACCATTACATGATGAATAGGAGTGTTTCTTGAATGGATTAACAAAAGTGCCCTGAAACAACATAGCAAAAGTTCCCGTTTTTTCTTCAGCTTCTTTATGAATGGCCGCCATCTTGTTTTTCATTATCTCCCTCTCTTTTGCTTTCTCAATTTCGATGTCTGCCTGCTCCATTTCCGCATAATGCAAATTCCATGTGTAAGCTATCGTGTTTTGTTTCATGTATATATTAATCTTGTACAACTGAAAAGTAAACGTATATCTCAATCTGCTTCACGTCAGCTTCTATTGTTGCGCTTTTGATGTTCTCCCATGGTCCGATTGCTGAAATCTTTGTGTATGCCCTGCACACATACATGTAAATGATTCATCAAAGGCATATCTAATACTCTATGTTTACGTACGTTTTTGGAGAAAATAAGTTCTTGTTGTCTGCTATTGGTTTTTGATTCTCTTCTCACGCTTTGATAGTGTCATTCTCTTTTTTGTAATGACTATATCAATTCCAGAATATGTAGGTATAGACACATCTTTAAATTACACAGGAACTTGTATATGTTTATAAATTAATAGTTTATATCGAATGCCATAATCGATACCCAAGTGGAGCCTGCCAAAGAAAACAAATATTTAGGAAAACCGAATGATTAAAAGTTTGGTACAGACAAACCAATGACAAAGTCATGCTTTCTTATTTGAACTTACATGTGACCTAAACATATGCATTCTATTTAATGTAATTATCCATATATCTAATTATGATTTTATCATAATTTTGTTACAACTTATACAGTACCAAATGTCAATAACTAAGTAATATATTTATGCATACAACCTCAGTCGCCCTTCAAACACTGGTTTCATCATTTAAATAATATAGTTCTCTTTAAATCATATTTAGACTTCATGTTTTAAGATTTTAAAACTTGAGATAAAATTGTATAAAAGTATAAAACCATTCCAAGTCATCAATGAATAACCGGCCTGCACACTATGACAACTTTATTAATCGGAAAGAAAAGCTTACTAAATGAGATTCGATTTAGTCTTTAATACCAAATAGATAGAGGTTGATTGTCAATACTGATGTCATAAATGGTAGAGGAAGCTTTTGTCCATGCTTCTTGATCATCTGCATACTTGCCTACTTGCTATTCCATCTCAACCGACAACTTCCCAATATCTTTATTTAGACATTGCTTGGTTTTCTGCCAGATAAAAAAAATACTTACATATACTTATGTATTTAGTCCTAAACAACTGCAAACATGTAATTTAAGATTAACAAAAGATGTTGAAAAAGAAGGTTATTCTCAACTGATTTATCTCCTTGTCGCGGATCAAGATTCGATATCATCTTTACTACTGTTTCGGCAAATCTCTGAAAAAACGATCATAGAAGCAACCATCAATCAAATTTCAAGAAAAATCTGAACACCCCTGCCTTTATAAACATAAAAAAAGGCTTTGTTCTGTGCAATAGCTAGCCGGTTCTGCTGTGTCGCGCAAACACCTGCATTAAACACGTTGGCAATCATATATACAGCTTCTTTAGAAGCGACAACAGTATTTGGTACCCTTTTTAGCCATTTTCTTCTCAACTTCAGCATATTCAACTAAAAGAGTTGTAATATTTCTATGATTAATGATAGAAAAAAATACATTTAGTATTATTTGGTATGGTGGCACGGGGAAAAGTAACGTAGTTAGGAAACTATTACTCACTTGTAAATGAGTTTTCACTTCGTCGTTGGTGAGACCATGACCCGTCAACATCTTTCTGCAGCGCTAATAACAGATGATCATTTCAAGCTTGGTTTATTGGTCTTGACGCTGGTCTCCGCTGTCGTTTCTCAGTCCTCAGCAGCCTCTGTAAGCGTGACAAAAACAAATGCCATCATCAGTCGATAATTTCTTGCTATTGAACATTCGAAAATTTGATGCACTGTTCCACTCTATTAGTCACCTGTGACTATCATATCTCATATCTCAATCATCACTTTAGCACCAAATTCATTTCACCAAATTCAACACATCTCTCTCAAGTGTGAGCCTTTATCTATATCCGTTTGCCTTGCCATCTTCCGACGACTATAACATGATCATTCTTTTCCTTACTTATCTTTTACCGAGTACGTAGTATTATTTTACATATGTTATTATTTTACACATGGGTTGGTAGCTAATAAAGGAAGCATTTCAAAAACGTTTAGCCTAAATCCCAATCCTATCCTTAAAGACTACTGGCACATTAACATAAATGCAGACAAAGAAAATATCCAACCAAAAGCAACAAACTGCAAGTACGTAGTTGAAAAATAACAAAAAACAGCAGACTTCTAAACCAAATATAAGGCACAACAAACAATGAGCCTAGTTTTCAAACATATCATTTCGCCTAAAGTATACTCTTATCCCTAAAGCCTGCTATCATCCTAACATAAAAAAAAAACACATTCAAGATACACGTAATCATATTCAAAATATCCAATAAAAATAGCACCAAACTTTGATTACCTGATCGAAAGATAACAAACTGGCCACGTCGTCAACTTTTCAAGCATCACAACATCCTTCAACATCGGAACTGCTGAAACCCTTATCGGCGCCCTTCTCAGCTCCAAGTCGTTCAACCCTTTCAATCTCTCGAGCTTCAAACACTAAAAGCCCTATATCAAATTTTAAACAAAGTCAAAATAACCATGAAGAGCTAAAATCACATAATCAAAATCGAAAATTAAAATTTTAGAAAAAAACCCCTAAAATCTACCTGATGTTTTTTTCCTCTTTTTCTCTATCTTGAAACTGAAGATAATAGAACGGGAAACTGTGGAGGGTTTTTTTATGAACTGATTTCTAGATAGTGTGGAAGAAGACGGGGGATATATCTATATTTTTTGGCAAGTGTTTTCTAGAGAGTTGTGGAAAATGGCCATTGTTTGCGCCACCAATAAAGTGGGCTGGGTTAACATTGGCCTATACTTGGTTGAGGCATGAAACGACGGCGTTTCATGCCACAAATGAGTATATATATATATAATGTCCCCGTTGTATATTTGTAGGGGGGTCGGTCTATTTTACCCTTAGATAAAGCCTTTTTTTTCTGCAATTGGTTTGGATTTCATAGATATGTTTGTCAAAACAATATAAATTGATTATTGAACTTGGCGAAATTCCAAACACTTTTTTCTTTTTTCTTTTTTAGAACGGCAATTTTTTCACAACCTATACCACCTATCTCACAATACATCTCACAAATGCCTCCAGCGAGGCTTGAACCCACAACCTCTACGTCGGTGGGGAACTCACACTTAAGTCTATATATCGTTATGCATGCTCCACAGATGATTCTAATGTTATTATCAACATTTTTACTGTTATATTATTGTGAATTAATAGTGTTATTATCGAAATGGAGGCTTAGGTACACATTGTTGATGGTTCCTCTCAACAACCAGACTATGAATACGACGCAGTTCGTCTTGAGCTAGAAATGTTCAGTCCTGAAATTGCTGAAAAGCCATTTATAGTTGCATACAACAAAATGGATCTTCCTGATGCATACGAAAAGTGGGAATCATTTCGGGATAACCTTCGTTCACGTGGGATTGAACCTTTTTGCATCAGTGCAATAAATAGAGACGGGACCAGAGAATTGATCACTGCTGCTTATGAGCTTGTACGACAAGGAATCGAAGATAGAAAAGATGAAAGTAAGCACTTTTTATCTTTTAACTAACATTAATGGCTGTATGTTCTGTTTGTTACTTAGCTACGGTCACACTTGTCTCATGTAGGTTGGAGAGATCCTGTACAATTCAGTCATGTGGCAGAAATGGTAAAAAAGCAGCAAACTGCTCCCATTAATGATTTTGAGATCTCTCATGATAGCTCTTCTGATACATGGCATATCGAAAGAGCGGGCTTGCAACGATTTGTTCAAATGACCAACCGGAAGTAAGTTCAAATTACTAACATGTAGTCGGGATAATAATTGAGTTTGAAATCTTATCATCATGTATTGTTTCACAAGATTAAGTTTGATACGTGCCATAATCTTGACATGGGCTTTGATCTCAACTTAATACTTCACATAATCTTGACACGGGCTGTAATCATATTCGCTATAAATGCTCTTTGATATTTGAATAGAATTTGAGCTTCTTGTTGCAACTAATATGATATTGACGTCTGCATTTTCTACAATAGGTATATGGACTCTGACAGAAGGTTTCAGCACGTGCTAGAGGCATGCGGTGTTAACAAGTCTTAAATTAAACGTGGTGTGAAGGAAGGTAATACCGTCATCATTGGCGAGGTATGTTGTCAAATTGCCACCTATATATATCTTCGCATATATGACATATTGGACTAATTACAAGTCTTTTCGTCAATGCTAGACGGAGATGGTATGGCATGATTCTGCAACCAATTCTGGACCCAACAGGAAGCTCTCAACAGAATCTATGAATTCGAAGTGGGCTGATTGGAAATGATCTACATCTGGGATTAAAAAAAAATAGATTACATGCTAGTTTAGAATAGGTGCTGATTATTTATGAAGGTATACATCGTCAAACCACATATTTCTTGACTTTAAATATAAGTTCTTGCACAAGTCCTGGAAATCATACCCATGATGCTGAAACTTTTGGAGTTTTGGCTCATCATTGAATAGCAGATGGTTCACAAAGAACATATATTAACGAGGACTTTCATACTATCTTAGAGGTGGAAATTTTGCCCCATTTACTTATGAGTGTGTTGATTTGGTATTTTTGTTATGGTTTGTCCCTTATGGTTCACATGAAAGTCTAAGCTAAAATGGAAATGGGTCAAAATGGTCGATGGGTTGAAAGATAATCAAAGTGTTCTTAATGATTAACCACAATCTAACTCGTTTTACGTTAAGAAATTAATACTGTAAATTTTGTAATGAAAATGTTCACGACTTGACCCGACCTGACCCGACCCAGACCCCTTGGGCCACCAAGTAACCCTCTCGTTTTGCCATATCTAGGTTATTGTGAAAGACTAAACTACTTGATCAGGCGTAACTGGACATTCTTGGCTTTTAGGTTATAATTATGCTTATTGTTGCGGCTTTCGCTTGCTTAAAACATGTTCTATATCGAGCATGAGCATATTCTGTCATCACTTTGTTGAACCTAATATGTCCGCATTATTGCACAGTGCCTGACAGATGGTTGAGCATATTCTGTTATCGCTTGCTTAAAACATGTTCTATATCGAGCATGAGCATATTCTGTTATCACTTTGTTGAACCTAATCATGTCCGCATTATTGCACAGTGCCTGACCGATGGTTGGTTACAGAAAAAGGATCATCTACAGATTAATCAGAGCAGCAGTTCATATGTAAGTTAATTGAGCAAGGTTGTTCCCGTGTTTGTAGTGTGTTAGGTGATGCATTTTGTCTTTCAGTAGGATGACACTATTTGTGTATGTATCATGTTAAGTTACATGCAAGTTTTGATCATTTAAAGTGTACTTCATTGATTATCAATACATCTTCAAATGCAGATGCTAAAATGTAGCTTCTCTTAAGCGTAACAAAGACGAGCCTAACCCTGAAAAGTCTCTTGATAAGGGTAATCGAGTCACTTGTGTCCTCTCTCGGCAAGTAGAATACATCGATATGTTATGATGAAATTATATGATATAGCATAATCACGTTTCCCAGCATGAGATGACACTGTTGAATAGGCACCGAGTAACATCTTCTTAGGGGTGCGGGCCGGTAAGCGTTGGAGCGTATCAACATTTTTGTGAATATAGTTATTTGGATGTAGTATATATGTCAATGCGCCAAGTTTGCTTAAATTTAGTTGACAAGTTATGTAGACATAGAAACTTTTGTTACCAAGACGTAGACATAGAAACTTTTGCTTAAATCTACAGCTAAATCTCAAAATTATCAACGGATTTTGTACACAGAAACTTTTGTTACTGTGACGTTTGTAAGTGTAGTATCTTATTGTAGGGCGTTGGGGGTGGTTGAGCACACCTTGTTTCTTTCTTAGCTCTGCCCTACAGACTACTATTGGTGCATGTATGTAGTACATACGATACTCTTAGTACATGTATGTAGTCCATACCAAGGACCGAGCTAGTACAGGAATAACAGGATGTTCAGCTATCCCAATGCTCCACGACGAATACTATAATACCAACGATCACAAGCTACGTTGGTGATTTGTTGTTTCTTTTGAACAAAATTAGCCTTGCCATTGCTACAATTTAGAAACTAAATTTAGCCAAGCTACCAACGAATTTGGATTTTTGGTGCTGACAATTGTTATTTCTCTAGTAGCAGTCAACGAGTTTGTTGGCTTCATCATTTGTTAGATGCTATCTATTTTTTTTTGGGTAACCATTGTTTTTATGGCCGACTAATCCACGGGGTTTGAACCCATAACGCCACACAAACAAAGATGAGATGTCGGTTTTGCTCAAGGATTTAGACGAGGAAATGAGGAGAAGAGGGTATGTTCCTGATGTTAGTTTTGTGTTGCGTGATATAGGGGAAAAAGACAAGGAAAATCAGCTTTTCTGGCATAGTGAGCGACTTGCAGTGGCATATGGGTTGCTTAAGAGTGTTCCTGGATCGGTTATTCGTGTTGTGAAGAATCTTCGTGTTTGTGGAGATTGTCATACGGTTTTGAAGTTTATTAGTAGCATTTCCGGTCGGGAAATTGTTGTTCGTGATGCTAGTAGGTTTCATCATTTTAAAGATGGGAAGTGTTCCTGCTCTGATTTTTGGTAGTCAGTATTGATTGGTTTTTAAACTTATGATATACATTTCTTATATTTATACATTAGAAAACTTCACAAGTTATTTTTCTATGGTATGCCAGTAGATCTGCTGGCCAGACAACGTCGGCTCAACATTGTTCTAGCCTAGAAGCTTAAATTCGTCATTTTCTTTTGCATGGTTTTTACTGCAATTATAGATGTGGCCGGCTTAATTCTGTGTAAAGAACCAGGTCATAATGTGACAAGTAGCTATGAGTGTACAATGTACACCAAAGTGATAACCTTGGCTTGACAGGTGGGCATAACAGATTATTATTTCTCTTGACTCGAGCAACGATAGACTCGAGCTCAGCTTGTTATGCACATTAGGCTCAAGTTTTTTATTATTATTAGATTGAGCTTCAATTTAGGTTCGTTCTAGTTTGAGCTCGCCTCATTTCGAGCTTTTACCGAGTAACCCACGGTCGTTACACCCCAACTTAATTTTATCAACATGTAATATACTCTCGCCTTCTTTTTAGTTGTATACAGATAAATTTGTTGAAAATGTGTCACCCCGGCCACCTTTTGAAACTGTCTAACTATAAAATCGCCCATTCATTTGTCGAGCCCGAGCTTGTAGAGCTTAAGCTATATATCTAAGGCTTGAAACGAGCCAAACTTTAACTCGGGATTTCTAGAGTTAATTGCATAAATCGTCTATGTTGTATGTCGGGTTGAACGAAATTGGTCCTTAGAAAAAAAAATTAATGGGTCCTCTCATTATTTTGACCCTTAACGGGTTTGATCCCTTGACCACTAGTTCCGTTAGTTTGTGTGTTAAATGCTTATTTGATGTAGTAAAATGACAAAACCACCCTCTTATATTATTATTAGAGTTAATTTTATAAATCGTCTTTGTGGTTTGTTGTGTTTAACGAAATTGGTCTTTAAAAAGAAAATTTAACGGTCAAACTAACAGCATTAATGGTCAAGGGACCAAACCCATTACATGTCAAAACCATAGGAAGAAGATTCGTTAATTTTTCTTTGTTGGGACCAATTTCGTTAAACCCGATAAACCACTAAGACGATTTATGAAGAAAAAAAATTTAGAACGGCGAGTTAGTATAGTTACTAAGTTAGTTATTCGATTCCACGGTACTTACCCAGAAGGTAGTCTCAACTTTCTAACAGTTTTAGTACATTAGCTTGAAAAGTAACAAATCTTGTCCTGAATTGAGCGACCCGTAACGAGTGTTGTCCATTTCTAGTTAAAACGTATAAAATGACTAAAGTACCCTCATATTATTACTTAAAATGACTCAAATGCCCCTTCATTATTTATTCCCATCGTTTTATTTTTATTGTCCACGTTTTCATTTTGGGATGTCCCAATTTAATTGTCCACTACTAAAAATAGATAGGGAGGTTTGATCAAGTTTACTATATTACCCTTGTTTGAAATTATTATTAAAAACTATAAAGAAGACTTTAATTAATTAACTAAGGGTAAAAATGTCATTCTGTTAAAAAGTAAGAAAGAGAAAACATCACTTTTCTTAATGTTTTTTTTGGGAAGAGAATAATTTTGGGAGTAGTACTCTATTATTGTTTGGGCAAAGGCCATAAATGACTAACTTACTTATCCCAATTTACTGCTGTTCCTAGTCAACTCTATATGTCAAAAAGTAGGAAAGAGAAAGCATCATTTTTCTTAATCTGTGTGTTTTTTGTCGGAGGACAATAATTTTGGGATACTCTATTATTGTTTTTGTTGTTTAAAACACAAATAAACAACCAGCTTCCATTATTAATTAACTAAGGGTAAAAATGTCATTCTGTCAAAAAGTAGGAAAGAGAAAGCATCATTTTTCTTAATCTGTGTGTTTTTTGTCGGAGGACAATAATTTTGGGAGTATTACTCTATTATTGTTTTTGTTGTTTAAAACACAAATAAACAACCACCTTCCATTAAAGTTGAAACGGTCAAGTGTCACCATCTTCATTCCAAAATTAGGGCTCACAACTTCCCCAAAACAAAAAATGGAACAAAATCAACCACCATCAACCACCACCACCGGTGGAGGAGGTCCGGCGCCGTTCCTAGTGAAAACATACGAAATGGTGGATGACAAGACAACAGATGAGATAGTGTCGTGGAGTACACGTGAGAATAGCTTTGTGGTGTGGGACCCACCTGAGTTTTCTAGGGTTTTGTTGCCTATGTATTTCAAGCATAATAATTTCTCTAGCTTTATTAGACAACTCAATACTTATGTAAGCATCCATCTTTTTCCTCGTCATTTTACACTTTATAATTACACCTACATTTACGCTATTAATATTATATTATTATAAATAAAATAATTACTACTATCTCCGTCTCATAATTATTGTCCACCGATAAAAATGACACACTTTAACACCACTACATTTTTTAACTAATGAAATACAATATTCCCGATTAATGTTTATACACGGTAGGAATCTAGTGAGAACAAAACTTAAAATGACAAGAATGAGAAATAATTATAACATATTTGACCCGCAGAGTACGAAAAGTATATACGATTCGCCTAACTTGATAAAATGCATCTCATATATGTATATGCATCTAAAAGAATATCAAGTCGATGCATCTGGTTATAGTTATTTCTCATTCTTCTCATTTGATCCTCCGTGTATATGTCATTTTACACATTATAATTACAGCTACGAATAAACAACTAACTCGTAGTGCTTATTGTTATTAGTGTTATTTTGTTTACACTTCAAGCTTAATAGAATTGTTTTAGGTGAATGTTTCTATATGTTTTGATATATGTCTAAATTTGTTAAATATGATTGATCTAGTGTTACTTTTGATAGATTCAGTTATGTGGAGATTTATTTGATTTCTTAGGATATTTGGTTGATTTAGGGATAGTTTGAGTTGTGGTTAATTTGTTACTATTATTTGATTGGTGGTTATTACGGTTAAGTGTTACTGTTATTCCATTTACGGTTTGTTAGTTTGGATAAATTATTGACCTCTTCAGATTAAATTTGACGTGTTAGTATTAAATGAATGAATTGTTTGGATAGAATTTGATGTGTTTTGATGTAAGTTTGATCTGTTTTTGTGTGAATTGAATGTTTTGTAGAATATTTGATTGATCGGCTGTGAGTTTAGATTTTGATTACGCTTGAAAAAATGAAACTTATAAGCTATGTGAAGTGAGAGATCCGGTGCAGGTTTCGCATAGACCGATGTATTAATGTCTATTCATTGATGTGAGACTGATATGTAGATTGGTTTATATAACGGTGTTTGGCATTTCGTTATGGAAGTGATTGACTAGTTATGGCGTTTTCAGATCGTAAATGATAAGTTTCTAGTTACCGGACGGGGTTTTCCCTGTGGGTAGAGGGGGTCTTTGACTCAGTTGCGCAGCCTAACCGAGTTATCCCCCGTGACAATTCTCGACCTTCGATGCCTACCCATTGTGTGCCTAGTTAGGTTTGAACCCTAGGCCTCTTGTGAGGAGGTTAGGCACTTAGGTGTCCTACAGTCTTACCACTTGGCCATTTGGTGGTTGTAATGACAAGTTTCTAGTGTTCGGGTTTACTTAAGCTGGTTATAATTATTTGATTAATTGGTGTCATGTAATGAGCTTATGAGTAGCTGCAACAAAACTGATTAGGATTATCTTATTATTTAGGGTCGTTATTATATAAGGGGTGTTTGGGATTTCCTGGTTCACTACGTGTTGCGTTTTCAGAATGATTGTGATTGCTTATCCAAACTGCTTATTTGATAAGTAGTTATATTGAGCAATCATAAATATTTCTAAGTCCTTTGATAATTAGAATCTGCCAATAGCAGAACTTATCTAAACAAGATCTCCTGAAATCTGTTTTGTGCAATGCCAAACACCCCCTAACTCTGCAATACTCAGATATATTTAGTAATCTTGGCATCTTAAGGTTATATTGTATGCAATGTTTTAAGGCTCATGCAAACACTCCTTTGTAAGTATGCACACATAGTCATGATATGCACGTGTGATTTCAAGTTATATAGCTGAGTAAGTGCTACATAATTTACATGTTGTCGATATCTGCTAAGAGCAGTAAATGATGACCCGTTCATTTTTGTTCATTAAGGACCAGTAGGTGATTTAAAGGCAATTAATCGATTGCTTACCTATACTAGAGAAACTGAATTAAGTAGTATAATCCTAATTTGAAACGACGCAGGATGAAATCATGTATCCTGTAGTATTTTTTGCAGAAACTTATTTGCGCTAAATAAACCGATCTTACCCATATGAATCTAGTATGGATTGTGATCTGGAGTGAGACTTTTATATTTAAAGTTTGGCTTACAGTTTGTTTTAGCTGTTATTTTTTGTGTTCATTATGCTAGTATACAGTTTTCTTGACGGATTAGTGACCACTTTATGAGTTAGAAGCATCTGATATAATACATGATAATAAAGTAGATCGGTTAACTGGTTCGGTTTGACAGGGTTTCAGAAAAATTGATCCTGAAAAATGGGAATTCGCTAACGAAGAATTTCTAAAAGATAAAAAGCACCTTTTGAAGAACATTCATCGTAGAAAACCAGTTCACAGTCACAGTACTCCTCAAACTTCAACAGTTGATCCCGAAAGAGCAGCTTTTGAGGAAGAAATTGACAAACTTAAACGTGAAAAAACTTCTCTTGAGAAAAACCTCATAAGATACAAACAGAAACAACCCGCTTCAAAACTTCAACTGGAAGACCTTACTCAACGCGTCAACAGTATGGAACAAAGACAAGATGCCTTACTGATATTTCTAAAAAAAGCAGCTCATAATCCTGATTTTGTCGAGCACCTTGCTCAGAAACTCGAATCCATGGACTTATCAGCCGATAACAAGAAAAGAAGACTGCCCAAATCTTGGGTTTTTCCAGACGATGGTGTTGTAGACAACCACAGCCCTCAAAGCCCGTCTAGACCCGATTTTGGCAATGTTTCTCATCATGAATTTCCTGGCAAGCTTAGACTCGAGTTATCACCGGCTGTTTCAGACGTTAACTTTGTTTCATACAGCACTGGAAGCACCAATGAAGATGGTGGAAGTTCACAATTCAGATTATCCGAAGGCTGCACAAGAACTACAGAGGAGACACCTGGCAGGCTGCTAGAGCTTTCGGATACATGCACATCATTCGGTTTTAACATGAGATCTTCTTTAACACACAAAGCAGGCCCAACGTTAGATACTAATGAAGAAACTGAGGGCCATCCATCCTGCCAACTGAATCTCACATTGGCATCAAGTGTATCACAAATCAACCCGTGTCAAGAGAATGATACAATCCCTCAATCTTTTGAGGATATCGGAAAACAACCAAGTGAAAATGTGCCCTCAAGCCATAAACCGACTAGTAACGCAGCGCCTGCAGTACCTACAGCTGTCTCAAATCGTGTTAACGATGTGTTTTGGGAGCAGTTTTTTACGGAACGACCTGGTTCTTCAGATGTTGACGATACAAGCTCAAATATAAAGTCAACAACGCCATCCAACGAACAAGATGACCAAAGATCAGGTCATGGATCATACAGCAACTCTAGTAACTTGCGGAATCTGACCCTTTGAGTTAAATCTCCAGGTTCTTCTCACTTTTTAGAAACTCGGATATGCTAGTCTGTATGCGTACATTACTTATAACTATCGTTGACTTTTAGAATATGATGGCGTGAATGAATTTATTCCCTTTTTATTCGGGTAGTCTGCGTTTAAATGTAATATGTTGTTTCCTAACTTGCCTTTGCCAAGACAGACAACAACGCCAACAATACACAATCCTGTTGCTGGGGTTTGGCTGGGTATGACCGGGCTTAGCCGGGTTTAACTGGGTTTTGCCGGGTTTGACCGGATATGACCCCCAAATTGATTGGTATGCTGATTAGTGTGTTTGAGCTTTGAAGAAATTTGTTTTCTGGCTCTTGCATATTCACCTTCAGGCATGATTTATATTTCTATGAATTTGAGAATGTTGGATTTGAGGCTTGTTTATAGTCAAATGATCCGATTACACCGACTCGTTTTAGACTTCAGATTTTAAAAAGCAAACATCTACTATTTTAAACAAACAATTACTATTATGATGCACGAGTTAAGCGTTAAGCGTTGTTCCGACCACTTTTATAAAATTTGTTTTTCTTTGGAGAATCATCAGTTGGCATTCAACTAAGGTGAATGAGTTTAAAGTTGTTCCGACCACTTTTATTGAAAAAACGAGGCATTCAGACCAGTGCGATGCACACGAGTTGTGTGTAATTCTTGATTGCGTAATGTTTTTATGAAATGTTGATTGCGTTTGGATAAAGTATGCCAAGTTAGGCATGCAGACCCCGTGCGTTGCACACATGTTGTATCTAATTGTTGATTGCGTATGGTTTTTGTGCGTTGGGGAGGTGTAAGTATGTTGGTGCATGTAAGTGAAACGTGACGTGTAATGTTTAGGTAAGTAGGTATAAAATAATTAAAATTTTAAGTTGAGTTAACCTGGAATCTAACATAACCGTTAAGTGTAGGGTTTAGCTCGAGATGGTCTTGATCAATTCACTT
>BQNB010083393.1:17500-23236 GCA_026074375.1 Tanacetum coccineum
AAACATTGATCCTTAGACATATTAACCTCCAACCCATACCCCTCAGTATTTTGCAAAGGGGTTTCATGATCGAACAACCATGACCGGCCGACCGCGCTTCATCATTAACTAAAACTGCCGTGACACCCCACATCCTAAACCGATTGTCTTTCCTGAGATTAATCTTTCAACCCCTGACGCCCACGATAAACAATGGAAGAGCATGTTAATAATAACTCCTTAATTGTACTATCCGTATTTCACGATCACCAATAAATACCGCATCCTCGTCCGCATACAAAAAAGATAGAAATCGAGAGATCGTAATCAATTTTAATACCAGTGCGAATAGTACTAGCCTCTACATTCTAGTAACCGACAATGGAATGCAATACCAAAACAGAATGACAAGAGGTAAGCGAAGCCAAAGGCTCACCCTTATTTCTTCAGACCGCAATGAAATTGAAATTCTGAAGTAGACTTCATTAACAAGACAAAGCCATACCAGAGATAGAAACTCACTTTTATCCAAGAGCGCCATTTAAACCAAACAATACTACCGAAAACCTAAAAGAAAAAAGAACATCATCAGTAAAATCCCACCGACATTTGAGTCAGAACAGCTTTGGACAACAAACATCAACTTTGAAAACCTTTTGGCTGCTGCTTTTTATGCCTACACCAAAGAGAGTAACTCATTTATAATAAATCGGCTCCATCAAGAACTGCACGGATTAGGGAAAATGCGGTCTGCGCGAAATCTGAGATAAGGTCAAAATCAACCGAAGACAAACAATAGAAAGAATTTTTTCGACACAACTTTATATAAAACAATCCCGATCTAAGCTAATAGGGAGGCCGAAAATCACTCACGGACTTGGATCCTGACTTTTCGTTATCAAAGTGATAAAAGAATCATTACAACCTATTATCAAAACAGAGTTAATGCCTGAAAAAAACCCTTCTACCTTAAAGTCGAACGCACATATCTTGCCAACGCAGAATCCCAATATTTGGCGAAAGAAATTCAAAAGTAGAACCCACCGGCCCCAGGCGATTTATTTTTCGGCCACAAAACTCCATACACTTTGCCGAATTTCATCAAGACAACCAGGTTTTCTCATCCCCAGATCAAAATCAGGTGAGCAGTGAGGCGAACGTGGAACCTAATTCAACAGAACCGACAAACGACCCACATCACCCGAAGTCTTGGAACCTATTACAAAGTGAGAACAACTTCTTCTTAACACAATAGGCTCATCAACATACCCGTAATTCTCCAACAAATACCATAACGCCCTTGACTGATGAAGTGCAACGGCTTACGATAAACAATACCATTGATAAAAAATTTTGACAATTCTCAGCACCCATCAACAGCCGCACTCGAATACTTAGCCTTCTGCATTTGCGGTCACGCACAACATGGACTTGTTATCTGGCATTTGTTTCGTCAAATTCCATACCGGAATCACAAGAATCTCATCAACACTTCCACCTGATCTAAAATATGATCAATACCACTCAATTTCTCTTGAATATCAATTAACCTTCCCGACTGTTTTCGTTTCACATGCTTTTTATTTCTTCACATTTTATTCTTCACATACTTTTATTGCATAAAATTATATAGAAACATAAAATTACATAAAGAAGGAAAAATGTAGAATGTGTGTTCAAACATAACACATAACACTTGCATTACTAAAATTTTTAACAAACTCAAACCAAAAAGAATAAAATTTTGTTACACAAATATTGAATCCTCTAACTTTGTTATCATGTAGTTTTGCTATCCATATCTTCAAGTTCCACCGTCATCAACCACTACAAATGTCGCATAAACTACAAATCAAACACTATTAACCATCCAAAAACCAAGAACATTAAACAAAAATATAACAAACAATGATATACCTTGTTTCAAAATCGTCGTCATCCTCGGTTGTTCACCATTGTTGAACGAATGATCTTCAACTTTTTTACGGTGTTTTTCCCAGTTTTAATTTTATACTGTAATATGGACACCGTGTACAACATTTTGCCTTCTTAAGTTCATGAAAGTGATCTAGATTAAGATTATTTAAATATATTTCTTAATAGCACATGTGATCTCGTATGTGATGCTACCAATCGTAAATGTTAATTGGAAGGTAAAATTAGAGGCTGGTAGGCTGGTAGCACTCGGTTTTGCAGGGGTGCTGCATGGAGAGACACCATAGGAACGAAGACCAACTTCAGTCAGATCCTTGAATATGTGAAAGAGATAAGGTACTGAAATATTTTCTTACACCTTAAGCTTTGTACAGTTGCGTATAGACTGGTGAAGTTGCTTTTTCTTTCTATAAAGTTATTTATATATTCCAATGACAATAGGTTAGAAATGTGCACATTTATTTAGTGCAAATGAAAAGACTTTTAGTTTTGTAACTTTAGGATAATTCACATTCTTTAGAGATGAAGGGTTGTGTAAGTAACGCATGGCGGTTGGAATGCATACGGTGGACATCTACACAACACTCATAATTATCACTTCCACACTCATAATGAGCACATGCACATTAAATTAAAGGACTCAATCTTTATATATAATAGATATCTATTTATATAATAAAAAAAATCTTTCTGAATCTCCCTCCCACTCATTTAATGACGTCACTTATCTACCTCTACTTAAAAGCAAAATCATACCCCAAACACTCTATGGTTATTTCATTTCAATACAGTAGATACAAATCCAAACACTACCTACCTCCGAATTTATTAAGCGTTATCAACTAAACATTATTAACCAAGCTAGCATATCAATAATTATAAGGGGGTGTTTGTTAGCCACCTTTTGAGCATATGTTTAGAATCAATGCCAAAATATGTAGTTTGGTTTGTGGGTTTGGCTACTAATTAAATAGTAGAAATGGCCCACCAAAAGTAAAAAGATAGCACTTAGGTGGATTTTGGTTAAAACCTCTCTCTCACACACTAATTAATATATTCCACTCTATCTCTCTCACACACATATACATTTTTATATTTTTAAATAATATTTAAATATTAAATTTTATTATTAAATTTATTAAAAAATATATAATTTCTCTCTCCTAAACCTATATAAAATCTAAATCTAATACCTAATTCAAATTCGGGTCCAACCCCACTTATAAACCAAACGCACCCTAAATTATAAGTTATATCCAATATCCTAATGACTAATAAGATCAAAAGTATAGGCCTATTAGTTATCCTAATGACTAATGACTAAAATTTACGCGCAAATAAGATTATAATGACTAATACTACCATCGAGTTAGAAAAATAATTTGCCGGCCTAAGTGGTGTGCCTAAAAATAGACCTACAATTATGATTTATTGAATTGAAAATTTAATTGGTGGATATGAGGAGAGAGAATGTGTGTTTGAAACTTGTCAAAATATGAATAGAGTAGGCCTATTTGTATCATAACTAAATTAATTAATCTTAGTTCCAAACATCATCTTCGGTTTGATTGTAGATTGATTAGGATATTTTGTTGTTTGTTTGTAGTTTTTTATCCGACACATGATCTTCTGCTGGGAGAGTAAAGCCTCAATCATCATCTCAAGGTAACCATCAAATTAATCTTAGTTTCAAACATCATCTTGTAGGGGTGAGCATCGGGTCGAAACCGACCCGAACCGAGAAAAACTGACCCGGAACCGAAACCGAGTTAAGAATTTTTGAAAATCGAGAACCAAACCGAATAAATCGTATGTAAACCGAAACCGAACCGAATACACTTGGCTTGGCTCGGTTCGGTTCAGTTTAGTGGTTCGAACCGACTAAATGTCGGGTTTGAGCCGAACCGAACCGAAACCGACTAAACCGAAATACTTATCCAAAACCGAAAACCAAACCGAATAAGCTCGGTTTGGCTCGGTTTGTCGGGTCGGGTCGGTTTTCGGTTTGGGTTTGATTGTGATGGTTGTTGTATAGAAGATTGAGGATCTTTGACTTTGCCACAATGGGTGGATCTGGCATATATTTTTTTTAAATTACAATTTATCCTTAATTTATGATAAAATGATTTTTTAGTACATGTTTTGAAACATATCTAATAAAAAACGAAAATTTAAATTTTTTGTGTCAAATAAGGAAAATTTTAGGTTGTTTTTTTAAGAGTAAATTGCAGATATGATCTCTGTGTTTTGCTCAGATTGCACGTTTAGTCCATACTTTTACGAAAGTGCAGGAGGCTTTCCTGTGGGGAAACTTTTGTTCCACTTTGGTCCTTTGGCAAAGTAAAATGACAAAAATACCCTCGTCTTCAACCTCCATCATATTTTTACTTATTTATTTTCTTTAAAAAAATTCACCATCTTCATCCTCGTTCACCCTACTTACCCAGATTTATCAAAAAAAAAAACACACCTAAAAAAATAATATAATCTCAAACAAAAAACGAATGGTCCCATAGTTTTACCATATTGTTATCAAGTTCAAATCTGTGTCAAAGTTTCTAATAATGTTGGATTTGCTAGGCAGAAAGTGATTGACACATGTTCAAGTATCTGGACGATACACAATTAATAAAACAACGAGAAGCCTAGCTCGACAGGCTATGGCACAAGAAGCCCGCCCCAACACAAAATGTCTAGCGAAGCACATCTTCCCAGTAATTTCCCTATTTCGTCGCCATACACAACTATTTCCAGACAAATTTTGGGAGGGACCTATCTCTAAACAGCTCTTCACAAAAATTTGTACACGTATGATTACAGTTGAAATATATGGGCACTATCTTTTCAGTTATACTATACCTACCCGCCTATCAACAAAAAAATATATATGAATGAAAAACTAGTGATGCATCTTGCATCGTGAAAACAAAATCTTGGGTGTTTAAAAAACATCAGTAAAGTTAATGAATATAGTCACACGATTGTGGAAGACAAGTATGTAGGGTGAATGAGGATGAAGATTGTTAAGGTAAAATACCGTACCTTGACTTTAGGGCACGTTCCTTACCTTTTTGGTGAAGTATCCTCTTGAATTGCCTGAAAGTAAAAAAGAACACCCGTTAACTCGCCCCGGGTGTTGACCCAGGACCAAGCTCGGGCGTGAGAGTAAGTATGTGAATATGAGCCGAAGGGGCTATATGTTGGAGCCGAAGAGGCTATAGTGATAAATATGTGTGTGTGTGCAGTAAATGCTGTCTTTTGAATAGTAAATACGGGGGTATTTATACTAGTCGAAACACTGTAGAGATGTACGGTTTCTGGCATGTAGTTGACGACCCTTTCGTCGTGTCTCTATCGCATGTGTCTTAGATGGTGACATCTCTTTAATTGACGTCATAGTTCATCGTATAGTCACTATCTTCCTGTGTTTATGGTGACATCTCTTTAGTTGACGTCATAGTTCATCGTATAGTCACTATCTTCCTGTGTTTATGGTGACGTTATCTCTTTGATGACGTTGTCCTGTAGATCTCTGAGATGAAGTCAGCGCTTTGTTGTTTACTAGGCTGACGTCTCATACCCGTTTGGAACTTCATGGCCCGTTCGGACCATTGTGGCCCTTTCGGACTTGAATAGCTTACTTGGTCTGGAATGATTCGATTGGGCTTGAGTGGTTCGTTTGGGCTTTATGTGGCCCATTCGGACTATTGGCCTGTCCGGCATATACGCGGACAGAAACAACAATTGATCGATCGTGATGACATGTTAAAGCTCATACGCCTCAATCTTACTAAAGTGCAGGATCGGATGCGTAATCAAGCT
>BQNB010083394.1:0-29048 GCA_026074375.1 Tanacetum coccineum
ATATAGTCAGTTGTATTTATACATCTTGGCTATTATCCTTCATAGGCTGCAAAGATCTATTCGTTTAGGGACTCACATTGGGAATTCTTTTGAAGTTCCATTTGCATGCTTGTGATCTTGGATCTTGATCTTTAACTTGATATTCTTTGACAAAATACTGATATCGTGGTCTTTGGCCTTGATTTGTCTTTACTACTGAGATCTTTGAATCTTTATCCTTGAATCTTTATGCCGCATTGCGATCTTGTGTCTCCACCCCCATGCTCAAGATCTTGAAAGCTTGCTAACAATTTTCCTCAACATTTTCTTTGACATAATTACTTATACCACATAATCGAAAGAGTAGTACTTGATCCACTTGTAAGATATATCTTTGTTATTGTTCGGCAATCTAGTCGATAATGTTCTTTTGAGGAAGTGATTGTTCATCAGAGATTGCGGAAGACTTTGATAGTTTGAGCTTTCATCATGTATATATCTCTGTCGATTGAGCATGAGGTCTTGAATCTTGACTCTGCTTGAATGAGGTTGTAACGCCGTCACTTATACGTGAAAATTGATGTTAGTGATAAACAGCAGATATAGACGAATATGGCCCTGTCATTCGTCTTGAGTTCGGTTACATTAACCTCTGGTTCCATGAGGACCATTTTACAGTATAAATATTGTACCTGTGATCACGTCGGTTTAATTTAGAAGAACCTCCTTGATAAGGTTTCCAGCTCAAAGTATTAGATCCTCTAACGCGATTGCATTAGATTCATCGTACTTGCTTGTTCTCATTATCAGAACGTCTCAAAGCAGACAACACGGTAAGAGTGAATCAGATAGTTATTATCTTTCTGATTGAGTCGTCAATTCATATACTGGACCAAAATCGATATCCAGTTGACACAAGCTTGATTCATTCAGAATCTCGCAAGTCACCTACCGCAGAGCTGTTTGATGTTGACTCTGGAAGGATTTCCATTCATCACTGTGAATACTAAAGAGTATCACTCTGAATGTTCTGGCAATTACCACAAGGATAATGCGTAGGACTTTTAGTATACCAAATGTATGTATAATGATGTACGACATTTTGTATATTGGAATTTGTGTCTAGAGAGATTTTTGATGATCTCCTTGGCTCTAGAATCTATCAAGTGCACATTTGTTATTTGGTAATCAGAAGGCTTGGAGCGGACTGCCACCTTTTCAATATCAACGATCTCGGAATGAAAAAGCCGATAGAAACTGTTGATCTCCGATGAGAAAATGAAACAAAATCTTTTCGAGAGATACTGAGTGCTAGGGAGGATTGAGAATTACTCACTGGGTCCATGAAGTCAGTCTTCAAATATCCAGAATCTTCTTTGTGAATACTCGATAGATTATGTATATGAAACCCGGTTTTCCTGCCATAGGGTTGTTATGGAAGACACTTTCTTTTCACCGTTTATCCTTACAATTCTTTTATTCTTCAACCCCTTCAGTACTTTACGAGACTTCATGACCTAGTACCTTGTTTGGTGTTTCTTAGCACTAGCTCCCTCTCTTCAGCACTATTTATTAATTCTCACTTTACCCTTTTCAATCATACCTAGGCATCTACTCTATCTATTAGAGTGTCCCTGGTAGATCCCTCCGGTTTTGGTTGGATCATGGAACAAATATACCTAACCTTATTCGCTTAAAACTCCTTGAGAAACAATGAGATAGTTGGTACTTTGGGGAATTGCATATAAGATCCCATAAAACCATTTGATATAAAAAACCAATCAACTTGTCAGAGAAATCATGTAAGACACATTGAGTGTTTCACAAAGTTACCGAAAAGCCCCCTTACAGATATGCACCAGATTATTAAGAGTCTTGCACATGCGAGGTTTAGAAACGCACTATAGAGTTTAAGATCTGTAATCCGTTATTAATCCGTTATAGATCACAGTTTAAACACTATTCTCCCCCATCAAAAATAGCATATGTGTTTACAATATTTTGACAATTAGTGAATAAAAACAGTTAATGTCCGAAATTTACATGAGCCAAACAAAGTCCATTTAGAGAACAAGAGTGCATGCATAATGAATCATATTATGATACATCCCCTTCAATTATAGAATAGAAGTGAAAAGCTTAGAGTTGAGTTTGTTGACACGACAATTTTGAAAGAATTTGAAAATTTTCCTTTTGACAATATCTTGAAAAAATTGTGCACAACAGGAAAAATATGTGAGATATATCTATTTCCCCATCCATATTCCTTAGTACTTCTCTTGAGCATTCAAAACTTTGAATGTTTATATGACTTTGCTCAAGACCGAGAAGATATGAACTTCCCGTTGTTTAGGATAAATGTACATAAATGAACATTTTCTTTTCTTTAGGGCTCGAGTCCGAAGCTGACATTACTTAGAAGTCGTAGAGAAAAAGTTGAAAAGACATGTTTTGAAATCATTTGAAACTCTCGCTCGAACTTCATTTATTCACCCGTGTTAATATTAATCAACATTTCTAGGTGCACAAATGTTATCGATTGTCGAGAGACATGTCGGAGAAGATTATTTCTGTATTTTTGAAATTTTTTGATTTTGTAATTTTCTTTTATAGGTTTTATCTTTTTATGTTTTGTTTTTCTGATAAAATATTTATAAATCAAAATAAAGAGAAAGATCAAAAATATTTACAAGTCGGAGTTTCCATCAGCAGTGATAGTTGTTGCTAGAGTTGAAATAGATAAAGTTGAATCTCGTTGTTATTGACGCTTATCGGATGTATCAGCAGTAGTAACAACGGAAGACTTTGAAACAACTTGATTTTCTCCATTTGAATAATTCGTCGAACAAATGACCGAATAGACTTTCCAGTTCTATCATTGACGTCATGACTAGCATATCTATTGAAGTGAAAACAAGAAGATTTCTCTTCTTTTTAAGGTAAAGCGCACTGAAGCGTACACTCCCCTTTTATTTGAAGCACGGGTTATGCACTGAAGTGTACATAATCCATTGACTTGAGCTAACAAACATTGAATGTTTCAAAAGTAGCTTAAGACCAAAAATATTTCTCTTTTCGTTGTTAAGGATAAACGTACTGACACATACATTTTCCTTTTATTTGAAGAACGGGTTGCAATCTGACATTTGATTAAAAGCCATTACTGAAAGCTCATCAGATGTCACATTCATTGTCTCCATAATTTTCTTTGTCTGTCGATTTATACTCGGAAAGCAATGGAATTAGCAGAGTATCAAGCCAATTTTGACAACCTGTCATAAAGAAAGTTGAACTTGGAAATCTTTTGTTGATAGGTTCCTAAGGGTTAGAAGTACAAGCATTATCACCTTTAGAGCAGTCAGATTGACACACAGATTCACTGGTTGCAATTATTTTTCTGTTATGGTCAAAAATTCTTCCAGTTGGTGACCACCTAAGGCAAGATCTGGGTGCACTAGGCTTAGGTGAAGCAAGTCTTTCTTTGGACCCTACCTTTTTAGGTTTCCAGACTCTTGGCTTATGTTTCTTTTGATTTGCATTTTTTGAAACATTAGCACTTTGGTTTTTCTTTCTAGATTTCATGCCATTCACATACTGAAGCACACATTCATCATGATTAGCGGTAATTAGACATTGCTTACATGTAGCACAAATAACCTCAGATTTTTCATTTCGAATTGCAAGCTTAATGTTATTACATTCAGATAATGTTATTAATTGCAAGCTTAATGTTATTACATTCATCATGATTAGCGGTAATTAGACATTGCTTACATGTAGCACAAATAACCTCAGATTTTTCATTTCGAATTGCAAGCTTAATGTTAATTGACAAGGATACAAAAACACCTTTTCAGGGGGTCTTGGTTGATCAAAATACATAAAATGATACATTATGTTTTTAGTGAGAGAAAGTAGAGAGAGGATGAGATGAACACAAAAAGAAAAGGTTAGATTAGAAATGAAAAGAGAAAAATACAAGTGAACATCTACCACCCATCATATAGAGCCATGAGGGGGTATTTATACTAAAAGAAAAAGGAAACTATTCCTAGTTTACATAAATGACCCCTGCGTGCACGCAGTGTCCAAGACTAGTCTAATTCACGTTTAAGACGCCAGCTTTACTAAAAAGTGAGGCTAACAATAACACTAAAAACAACTTTTAACACATAAAAACATATTTTTAACCTAAAAGTACAATAATATTAAGATTAAGTTCCAAAAACATAAACAAGTTGTACAACCCTTTTTATTTTGTTAGTTTCTTTATAAAAACCCTTTTACATAAACATGGTGATGAAATGTGTGCATAGATGAGAATATGTAAAAAGTGTAAAAGAAAGTTTTGAGAGTTTTTCTTACAAGAATTAGGAGAAAAGATATACAATAACCCGAAACGATCTTGTATCTAACCCGGATATGACCACAAAAGAATCACTAGCATCAAATGTAACCCAATATTTAAGATCAAGAAAGACACACACTAAGAGTGTGTTGTGTATGTGTGTGTTTCGGTCAAGCCCCAAGAAGAGAGAAAAGAAGAGATTTTTATTGTGTGTGTTTTAGTGTGTGTAAGAAATGACTAAATGGGATGAATGTGTGTATGATTAATACTTAAGCAAAATGGGATCCTATGTTCTTTGGGACCATAGGGAACCAAGGTGAGAAAATTTTGGAAACGTGTCCTGTACCATGGGAATCAACTAACAAAAAAAATATATGATGAGTGTGTGTGTGGCTACGTGCGGACGAACACAAGGAAAAGTGTTGTTCCCTCTTAGTTAGTGAAGAATAACTACAAAGTTATCATTTACTAACTCATGGCAAGTAAATAAAGTAAGATATGTGTTCTTTGAAAAGATTTTATGTAAGCAAATATAACTAATAAGTAAAAGACACAAAAATACTTTTTCAACGTTTAACTCTTTTTATTATGAATTATACCCTATTGTATGCGGAACTACAATGGGGATTGAATGACAATGTGTATCTGTGTGTGTGTGTGTAATCTCCTCACTAATAACTTTGCATAAACCTAAAGTGTTATGCAAAGTTAACTACTATGCTAACCAACTGAGCTTCCTCAGGGACTTAGTAGATTTGGAGGAGTAGATGTGTTTGTGAAAGATACGACTTTAAATGCACAAAATTATCTACTCTATTACAAGAGCTCTATTTATACTACTTAGGTAGGGTCACACCCACATGGGTGGTAAGTACTAATCCCAAAGCTGATAGGCTAGTACATTTGTACAGCTTTGTCTCTATTACAATTTTTATTCTAAGTATGGGACAAATGCTCTTTCCAATTTCAGTCCTGACACTGAAATTGTCTTATAATCTATTCAAGAGAGGTTGACTTTAGATGATAAGAGCTTGGACTTATCTGCTTTCAAACTATCCCGCCTATTCTCCAGTCTCTTATCTTCAGGGTCTTCTAGTTTTTGGAGGTCGTATGGGGCTCAGTGAGTCTATTGACATAACTTACTAAACCCATCACCTTTTTCTTTGGCTCAGGCTTCATTCACTGAGAACCACCTCACTAAATGCTAGAGTCTTTCTTGTAGACTTAGGCTGAGCATCTTGAAGGTAACTCACTGAGCGACTGTTCACTTAGTGACCTTCAATTGTTAAAGGATATTTATACTTAGGTTATTTTGTATTCAAATCCTAAGTGAAAGATCAATGGGCAATGAAATTGGCCTAATAATCTCCCCTTATTTGGATATAAATATAGCCTAAGTGTTTATCAGTGTGAGTGAGTAAATACAACTTCTTCTCACACTAATTTATAGAAAGCTTTTAAGGATACTAAGTTCAACAAAAGTACTTCATTAATCGATTACAAGGCCCTATTATTTATTACAAAAGATAACAAAAATACATCATAAGTACTCAGTCCATCTCATATCCAAGAGCTTCCAACTTGACCTTCTTTGACTTGAGCTTTTCTTGGTCAGGATGTTTAACAATGAGTTTCTTCAATTTCATGTTGAACCTTGCATTTTCAGGTGACTGAACCATAAAGGTTGCTACAAGATACGAAACCAGAGCTTCCATCCCTGCTTTATTAATGTCACTTCATCTTTGAAATGCTTGGTCACCGAATTCATCAGTGAATAAAATTCCATACTCAGGCTCTTCGATGACCATGTTGTTCACAAATGGAACATTCTCAGGGAGAGTTCGATTGCCTTCTAATCCAGGAATTTTGATCTCTTGCTCAAGTTCCATGTGTTTCCTCTTTCTTCTTTGTTGGGAATTATGTTTTCCTAACTTAGTACCATTAGTAATAATAGTTTGTACCGATAGTTATAATTAGTACTGACAGTACAAAGTGTTAAGTACTGATCAGTTAGTTAGTACTGTTAGTAGAAATTAGTTAGTACCGTTTAAGAGATATGTATGAGATATTCTAGGAAAAGATATGTATTATCTTTTACGCGTTTTGTAAGCCTGTTAGGGTTTATCCTTGGTGTATAAAAGGATCCCTCATGGCATAGTTAGAGAGACGAGTTCAATATACATCTCATACAATCATATCTCATAGTTAGTAATCTGTAATCACTCAAAGCAGATTAATAGAAATCATTATTTAGTTTTTCATTGTTCTTCTTAGTACTTGTGTTAAGATTCCGCATTAGCACATAGTATTCATAGTCAGTGTTTCTATATAGTCAAACTGTATTTATACAAGTTGGCTATCACCCTTAGTAGGCTGCAAAGATCTATTCAGTTTGGGACTCACAAGTGGTATCAGAGCCTGTGAGAAACTCTGAGTAAGAAGAACAAACAAAAACCAGCTATACTTCACCATCCTACAAAACTAATCATGTCTGCATCACAAGATGAAATTCCACCACCACCACCACCTCCACCATCATCATCACAAACACCAACACAACAAACTCCTCACACAGTTTCAACCATTAAACTTCCTATTCTCAAAAAGGGAGAATATGACATATGGGCCATGAAAATGGAACATTATTTAGCCCATACAGACTATCCTATCTGGGAGGTTATACAAAATGGAAATGGTCCTGTATCAATCACCACAGATACACAAGGACAAATCAAGGTTCTGCCTCCAAGAACTGCAGAAGAAATTGTAGCCAGAGAAAGAGAAAGAAAAGCAAGGACCACTTTGCTTATGGCTCTACCAGAAGATCATCTTGCTAAATTTCATAAGATGACTGATGCAAAAGAGATGTGGGATGCCATCAAATCCAGATTTGGTGGAAATGACGAATCAAAGAAGATGCAGAAGTATATCTTAAAGCAACAGTTTGAAGGATTCTCTGTATCAAACTCAGAAGGGCTTCATAAAGGCTATGACAGGTTCCAAAGTCTTCTGAGTCAATTAGAGATTCATGGAGCAGGTGTATCCACTGAGGATGCAAATCAGAAATTCCTTAGATCTCTACCTTATGCCTGGTTTTAAGTTTCCTTAATTATGAGGACCAAACCAGGAGTGGACAGTCTCAGCTTTGATGATCTGTATAATAATCTAAGAGTCTTTGAGAATGATGTAAAAGGCTCTACTGCATCATCCTCTAGCACGCAAAATGTAGCATTTGTCTCTAAGAACACCAGCAGTACTAATGATGTTAGTACCGCTTATAGTGTTTCTAATCCTTCCCCCCGGTCAATATCACAGTATGAACAAACTTCATCATACTCCTTGCTTGCAAATCAATCAAGTTGCCCTCAACTGGATCATGAGGACTTGGAACAGCTTGATGAATTTTACTTAGAAGAAATGGACTTGAAATGGCAGGTGGCTATGATTTCGATGAGAATGAAAAAGTTCTACAAAAAGACTGGTAGAAAGCTACAATTTGATGCAAAGGAACCAGTTGGCTTTGATAAAACCAAAGTTGAATGCTACAATTGCCACAAGACAGGCCCCTTTTCTAGACGGAGCTGTGAACTAAGGGAATCAAGATAGTAGGAGGAAGATGCTTGGAACTCTGGCAATAAGGATGGGAGAATATCTGGTAAGCAGGAAGACTCTAAAGCATTGGTGACCATTGATGGAGAAGGTGTAGATTGGACCAGTCACTCAGAAGAAGAAGAAGATTATGCTTTGATGACTTGCAACAGCTCAGGGTCAGACACAGAGGTAACTTCCTGTTCACATGAGTGTAAAAGGGGGGAGTGGGTTCTGTTTTATGTTAAAGCTTAAAAAATTGTATGATGCTCAGAGAGAACAACTAAGTGATGCAAGCATAGAAATAAAGGCATATACTCAAGGTCTAAGAATGTTGAAGCCCCAATTAAGTTGTCATCAACAAGTCAACTGTGGTTGAACAAATGATAAAATTTGTGATGATAGATTTAGATGATAAAAACAGATGCACTCTAACATACCATTAGAAATTGTGGCAGAAAGCTCAAAAAGGAAAACGAAGATTAAAAGCTAAAAAGGAGAAAAATGGCATAACTCTTCTAAAAAATTCCTTGGTAAAAACTGCTTTAATTACCCCAAATGGAGTGCAGAATGATAATTTTTGGGCTTGGTATGGGGGATCACAGAATAATGTGGTATTTTGAGCTATTGAAAATGAAGTTTTACAAAGGTGTTTTGATGAATAAGGAGAGTGAGGTTAGAAAAACAACTTCGTATGATAGGTTTGTTACAGCAGGAGGAAATGCATGTTGTAACCCCCACCAGACAGGGGGGAATTTACATTCCAGCTGACCTGATGTAGAATAGATTACTCACAATTTACATATGGTCCAAAACAGACTCAACCTAGTGAATCTGAAACCCAAACCAGTGAATTTGATACCTGTGAATCTAACATTAGTACTGAGACACCTGAATTAGTGTCTGAACCAGTTGTTAATGAAACTAATGTAGCATGTCAACCTAAGGTCTGGTCTGATGCTCCTATCATTGAGGAGTATGAATCAGATAGTGAAGATGAGTATGTGTCTATACCTACAAAAGAACAGGAAACACCTAGTTTTGCTAACCAGCAAGTAAAAACTCCTAGGGAAACTGTTAAGAATCATTTCACACATAGTAAAAATCCTAAAGTTGACAAGAAAAAGTTGGGGTATGGGTTTACTGCAAGAGCATGTTTTGTATGTGGGAGTCTTAATCATCTAATCAGAGATTGTGATTTCCATGAGAAGAGGATGGCTAAACAAGCTGAGTTAAACGATAGGTTGAACAGGAATTCTAGTCAAAAGGAGATAAGGCCAATTTGGAACAATGTGCAAAGAGTGAATAAACAAAACCAATTTGTTCCTACAGCAGTACTAACTAGAACTGGCAAAATTCCAGTTAATACTGCTAGAGCTAGCGGTACTAAGAAAGTTTGTACTGGTAGGCATAGTTTAACAGACAGGCTAGTATAAAACTAGTGCTGCATATGAAAGTTTACTGTTAAGCCTATTGTGAATAAGTTTAGACCAACAATGTTTTTCGTAAAAACTTATTCACCATTTCTAGGACTTTAATAAGACACAACACTTAGAACAAATTTTCAAAGCAAAAAGTTTTTACTACTAAGGTAAATGCAGTTAGTGCTGTTGGGGGAAAAAGGGAAAAATGCTGTTAAGTCCTCAGAGGTTGTTATTGGGAGACACACAAAACACAAATGGCACAAAGTCTCCCAAATACAATGGTGGATAAGGTCTAAAAAAAATTGTTTCACTTCCAAAAGATCCAATAGGCAGACTCAAGCCCACACAGCGCTTGTGTCCTCCTAAGAGAATTATTCTCTTTATTTGCATGTGCAGGATTATCCACATAGAGCTTTACAGAACAAAGGAATAGTTGATAGTGGATGTTCCAGGCACATGACTGAAAAACAAGGCCTACCTTGCTGAATATCAAGACTTTAATGGTGGCCCTGTTGCTTTTGGAGGAAGTAAAGGTTACATAACTGGTAAAGGTAAAATAAAAACAGGAAAGTTAGATTTTGAGGATGTGTGCTTTGTGAAAGAACTTCAGCATTTCAATCTCTTTTCTGTGGTGTCACAAATGTGTGACAAAAAGAACAAGGTTCTTTTTACTGACTCTGAATGTCTTGTTTTGTCTCCTGAATTTAAGTTACCTGATGGAATCAAGTCTACTTAAAATAACCAGGCAATAACACATGTCAGTTTCAATTTAGAGAACATTGTTCCTTCAGGAGGTTTAGCTTGTTTAATTGCAAAGGCCACAATTGATGAATCTAACAAATGGCATAGGAGGTTGGGTCATGTTACTTTAAAAATTAACAACTGGTAAGGGGAAATTCTGTGTAAGAGGTTTACCTTCAAAAGATTTTTCAAAATGACCACACTTGTGTTGCTTGTCAGAAAGGAAAGATCACAAGGCCTCCATGTAATGCAAAATCAGTTGAGCTCTATTAGTCACTCCTTTACAACTTCTTCATTATGGATTTGTTTGGGACCTACATCTATAAGGGCTTAAACCATTAAGGACTTATTGCGGTGGTTATCATGATGATTTTAGCAGGTTTAGTTGGTTGTTTTTCTTAGGGGAAAAAACTACCTTAGGGATGAACTAGTTCGGAATCCTTAAGGACTTTTATAAGACAAATTGAGAACAATTGAATAAAAAAGTTAAAAACTATTAGATTATGATAATGTTTTAACAGAATTAGAAACAAGGATGTTATTGAATTCTGTGCTCAAAAAGGGATCAAGAGGGAATACTGTAATGCCCAAAACTCCACCAACAAAATGGAGTTGCTGAAAGTAAGAAAGGACCCTTATTGAGGCTTAGCTGGACACTGCTAGCAGATTTATTTTTACCTAAAACTTTTTGGGATGAAGCAGTTAAGTACAGCTTGTTATGTTTTTAATAGGGTTATTAGTGACACAAGCCTAATAATAAGACACCTTATCCGAACTTATAACTGGTAAAATACAAGTATAGTTATATAAGACCTTTTGGGTGCCATGTGACCATCTTGATACTATGACACCTGGGCATGTTTGATGGGATGGGAAATCAGATGAAGGGTTTTTAGTTGGGTATTCTCTACAAAGCAAGGCTTTTAGGGTATACAATTTTGAAACTAAGAGAGTTGAAGAAAACCTGCACATAACCTTTCAAGAAAATAAACCAAATGTTGCAGGAAAAGGACCAACTTGGCTGTTTGATCTTGATTATTTAACTGATTCTATGAATTATCAACCTGTGAGATCAGAGAATCAAGCTAAAAAACATGCAGGTCCACAAGAAGCTAATCACAATGCAGGTACAAAAGATAATATTGATGCAGGTGATTCTAAAAAAGAAGATGAATCTGCTCAAGACTACTTTGTACTGCCTATATGGTCTTCTTATTCTTCAACAGTCAAGAGATCAACAGCAAAGGATGCAGGTGAAGCACCTAACAACCATCCTGATTTAAAGACAGATGATAAGCCAGTAGATAAGAAGGATCAAGTCTTTTTGGATGAACTTGAAAGACTTAAGAGGCAAGAAAAGGATGCAAATGATGCAGCTAAAGCTCTCAGGAAGGAGTTTGCACAAGAAACTAAGAATTTGCTTATACAAGTAGGAGCTGCTAAAGCTAGCAGTACTAACATAGTTAATACTGTTAGCACACCAGTTAGTACTGCCAGTCCTTATGATGGACTATCCCTCTCTGATCCAACCAATCCTGAACAAGATGATTCAGAAATACCTGCACTTGAGGACATTTATCAAAATCCTACTGATGGTATTTTTACTAATTCATCTTATGATGATGAGGGTGCAGTGGCTGATTTCACAAATTTAGAATCTGTTGTGAATGTCAGTCCTATTCCCACATCAAGGATAAACTCTTTTCATCCTTCAACTTTAATTCTTGGAGATCCAAAATCAGCAGTTCAAACAAGAAGTAAAGTGACTAAAAGTTCTGGAGCCCATGCTTTTGTAAGTTATGTTCAAAAGCAAAGGAGAAATAATCATAAGGACTTCCAGCATTGTTTATTTGCTTGTTTCTTGTCTCAAAATGAACCCAAGAAGATTTCAGAAGCACTTGAAGATGAAAGTTGGGTTGATGCTATGCAAGAAGAATTGCTGCAGTTCAAGATTCAGAAAGTTTGGATTCTTGTAGATTTGCCTTATGGGAAGAAGGCTATTGGAACAAAATGGGTTTATAGAAATAAGAAGGATGAGAGAGGAGTTGTTGTCAGAAATAAAGCAAGGTTAGTTGCTCAGGGACATAGGCAAGAGGAAGGGATAGATTATGATGAGGTTTTTGCTCCTGTGGCAAGGATTGAAGCCATTAGGATCTTTTTAGCCTTTGCCTCTTACATGGGCTTCATAGTCTATCAAATGGATGTGAAAAGTGCCTTCCTTTATGGCAAAATTGATGAGGAGGTCTATGTGTCTCAACCACCAGGTTTTCTAGATCCTAAATATCCTCAGAAGGTCTACAAAGTGGTGAAAGCTCTCTATGGGTTACACCAAGCTCCCAGAGCCTGGTATGCTACTTTATCTACTTTCTTGTTGAAGAATGGATACAGAAGAGGAACTATTGACAAGACTCTTTTCATTAAGAAGGACAAACATGATATCATATTAGTACAAGTTTATGTGGATGATATCATATTTGGTTCTACAAAGAAATCTTGGTGTGATGAATTTGAGGCATTAATGAAGAGTAGATTTCAGATGAGTTCTATGGGAGAGCTCACTTTCTTTCTTGGATTACAAGTCAAACAGAAAGCAGATGGTATCTTTATAAGTCAGGATAAATATGTTGCAGAAATCCTGAAGAAGTTTGACTTTGTCAATGTTAAGACTGCTAGTACACCAATTGAGACCCAGAAGCCTTTAGTCAAGGATGAGGAAGCCAGTGATGTGGATGTCCATCTTTATAGATCCATGATTGGTTCTTTAATGTACTTGACTGCTTCTAGGCCTGATATTATGTTTGCAGTCTGTGCTTGTTCTAGGTTTCAGGTCACTCCAAAGACCTCCCATCTAAGTGCTGTTAAGAGAATCTTTAGGTATCTAAAGGGCAAACCCAAACTGGGCCTTTGGTATCCTAGAGTGTCCTCATTTGACCTGGAAGCCTACTCAGATAGTGACTATGCTGGAGCAAATCTTGACAGGAAATCCACAACAGGAGGTTGTCAATTTCTTGGCAGGAGACTTATTTCTTGGCAATGCAAAAAGCAGACAATTGTGGCTACTTCTACTACAGAGGCAGAATATGTTGCTGCTGCAAATTGTTGTGGGCAAGTTCTATGGATTCAAAATCAAATGTTAGACTATGGGTTCAATTTCATGAACACAAAGATCTACATTGATAATGAAAGTACTATATGCATTGTAAAGAATCCAGTATTTCACTCCAAAACAAAGCATATTGCAATTAGGCACCACTTCATAAGGGATGCATATGAGAAGAAACTTATTCAGGTGCTGAAAATACACACTGATGACAATGTAGCTGATCTTCTAACCAAGGCATTTGATGTTAGCAGGTTTCAGTTCTTGGTTGTTACAATTGGGATGATCAATCCATAAGCTGCATTAGTTAAGGGGAGGCAATATGATTTGTTGTATAGTTTGTATGAAGTGTTCAGTGTGCAGAAGAATCTTGACCATAGTGATGATTTTCATGGAGTTATTTGGGTTTTAGAGAGTCATTGGGAAGAGCTTTAGATGGTACTGAAGCACTGCTGTTGCCAAAATTGTTCATTCTTTGTTTGACAATAGTTAGTACCGACAGTGCAAAGTTAGTACCGTTGGGCAAAGATAGTACCGCTATAGAGACGTTGAAGAAAATACCGCCAAGGGTTTAAAGTGTAAATTGAAACGGTTTCTTTGATCTTAGGTTTGTTTAACCTATATAAACCCATCTCAATTGCACAGTTCACTCACGTAATCTCTATCACTTACTTTCCTTTATTCTAACCCTAATCTCTCAATTGCCGACGATCACAAACTCAACAACTATGGTTGTTCTTGAATCGTGCCCTAAACATAATATGGTCGCTTATTTAGAGAAAACTGATGGAAATGCTGAGTTTCATGAGATTATTGACTTTCTTGCGCGAAGCTGCATTCACAATGCTCTTACTGTAAGTCCAGTAGTCTTTACTACATTTGTTGAACAGTTTTGGATGTCTGCTAAATTCAAAATAATCAACAATGTTAGGTATATTACTGCCAAAGTAGCTGGCAAGCCTGTGTCTATCTCTGAAGCATCAATAAGAAGTGATCTTCTTTTTGATGATGCCGATGGGATAGATTCATTACCAAATCGGGCTATATTTGATGTTATTCAACTCATGGGTTATGAGGGGGATTTAACTCTTTTAACCTTTAACAAAGCTCTGTTTTCACCCCAATAAAGATTTCTTTTTCATACAATGAATCATTGTCTTAGTTCTAAAAGCACTTCTTGGGATCAAATTCCCACTAATATTGCTACTGCTGTAATTTGCTTAACCACTAATCAAAAATATAATTTTTTTAAATTAATTTTTGATGGTATGTTTAGACACTTAGATGCAAAGAAAAAGTTTGTTATGTATCCACGCTTTATTTCAATCTTTTTGAATAATCAGTTAACAAAAGTGCTCGTGCCCTTAGACCATTTCCTTATTAATGCTTTAACTAGTAAAGTTTTCTCTTTTATGGTCAAAAAGGGAAACATTTTTCAGGGAAAGTCACACCACTGTTTTCTAACATGTTGGTTCAACCAACAGAGGATGAGGATGCAGGATCAGAAAGACCAACTGAATCACAACCTACAACCTTTCATCCTCCCCCAAGTGAAGTTCATGTTGAGCCTCAGTCTGACCCATCACCGAAACCTTCACCTACTACTCATATTCCTGATTCCATTCCAGAGGATTCTGGTGGGAATCAAGGAGGTCAGTCATCCAGTGATAGATCCCTTTCAGGGAATGAGGGTGGCATGACACTCCAAAGTGTGTATGAGCTTTGTATCTCTTTGTGTACACATGTTACAGATCAAGCCAAAGAAATTCAACACTTGAAGGCACATACCAAGAAGCTTAAGAAGAAAGCCAAACCTGTTATCACACACCACAAAGCTTGGATGAAGAGTGTATCCTTGAAGCAAAGATTAGCAGGAAAGACATCCTTGAAGAAACAATAGATGCAAAAGGAGTCTGTATCCAAACAGGGTAGGAAATCTGCCAAGGTTGAACCTACAGTCCATAAAGATAAAGCTTTTAATAAGCTTGATGATGATGAAATTGACAATATGGAGACTGAGGATGCTCAAGAAATGGAGAGGACAATATATGTGGTGCATAAAGAGAAGGAAAGGAAGGAAAAGGAAGTTAGTACTGAAGATGCACTTAGTACCGACAAGGAAAAAGATAGTACCGACAGACCAGATGAAGGTAATGACAAGCAAAAAGTTAGTACCGACAAGGAAAAAGATGGTACTGATAGACCAGATGAAGGTACTGTTGATCAAACTGAAGGAAGAAGTGCCACTCCAACAACTCCAACACCTACTCCTATAACTTTTGGAGATGATGAAAGTATTGCTCAAGTTCTTCTCAACATGAGCCAAGCCAAAGCAGTCTTAAGAGAAAAAGAGAAAGGAGTTGAACTAAAGGATGTAGAGAATATTGAAAGACCAAGGCCTACTTCAACAAGATCTCTCTTAACCTTAAAGCCTCTTCTAAAGATTGATCCCAAAGACAAAGGAGAAAAAGAAAAATTGAAGAGGAAGATGAGTCTAAAAGTGTATCTGATTGTATATTCCTGAAGCTGAAAAGAGTTTAAGCAACTTGCCAATGATTGATAAGAAGAATGGCTAGGATGGTACCAAGAAGAATGGGAAGTGTGAAGAGGAAACAAAAAGATTAAGCTGCGATGAAGAAGAAGCTACCTATGATGCTCTCATACAGAAAATTATGATGACATAAAGCTAGAATTGAGGCTGATGACGTCTTGCTGAAAAAAGCTTCAAGAAGAAGAAGAGAGCAATTTACAATAGAGAAAGAGCAAATTCCTTCTGACAAATTGTTGCTCAAAGAAAATTTCTTTGCTCAAAAGATCAGAAGTTATCGGAATAAACCCACCTAAAAGAATCAGCTGAGAATTAAATGATGCCCTACTTGAAGCATGTATGTAACTTCAAGCATTTTGATTTTGAAAACCAAGAAGTTTGAGGAAATACAAGCTCTGTATGAAAAAGAATTAAAAGGTTCAGATTGAAGTTTTCATTTTTATTTGGGTTGTGAAGATAAAAGATGATCAAAGAGATTTTGAAGAAAGGAATTGGATTCTTTAGATGAAAGTGTCAAGTGAGCGAGGGTAAAGAAGAAGAAGGTACTATGAAAAAGAAAGGTCGAGTGGTCCATATCAAAAAATTGATTGCAAGGAAAAAGAAACGATTTCAATCGGATGTTGACAGTGATGATGAAACATAAAAAATGCTCTGAAGATGTGTCTTACATTTGAGAGTATATTTAGATTGTGAGATAATGGAAGAAGAAATCAGATATTGCTAGATTGAACAAGGTATCATTCAACAGATGGAGATTATATTGTTAGCTATTAGAGCAATGGGGGGGGGGGGGTAAATAATTTCAGGGCGCATTCAACTATCTATGGGAGGTACTCATATGTTTGGATAGGCAATGATCTATTTCTTTGTATGACTTGCTGGGTGAACGCAGTACTCAGCAAGTTATTTAGATAGATTTGTATTGATTCTTTAGGGAGACTTGAAGACCTATGCATCCAGTAGACCCACCATCACTGGATTACGTGCCTAGCCCTAAGGAGCCAGAACAGGCATTACTTTCACCGGATTACGTACCAGGACCAGACTACCCCGAGTACTTGGCCCCATCCGATGATGAGCTTCTCGTTGAGGATCAGCCTCATGATGTTGATGCTTTACCCATAGCCCTATCTCCAGGCTACATTGTTGATTCCGATCCGGAGGGAGTACAAAGAAGGTACATTAGATGGATTTGCATTGATTCTTTGGGGAGACTTGAAGATTATGATGGAATCATCAATAGAAGGAAATGAATAAAGTGACTTCTAGAGTGGTCAACAAGATTGGAAGATTGTCACATGGAGGTTGTATGAATCTTGTGGAGTCTGCATACTGGAATTTAAGGATGGGATTGTTATTCATATATTGGTTGAAAGAATATATCCTCTCTCAAAAGATTTATTGCAAAGGATGCTTGATCTTGGTTTGGAAGTTGAAAGAGAAAGTTATGTTACTCTTGATTTGATAAGATTTATTAAGCAACAGATTAATGAAGAATGATATTGTGAATGGAATTAAGAAGGGTTTGAGTGTTGGCTAACCACCACACAACAAATGGTAATCAATTCACCATGCTTAATAGGCATAAGAACTGGCTAGTTCATAAGCAAACGACTTGTGGCAAAGACTTCTCAAATCCGTTTATGGTTGATAATTTACCAAAAATTGTAGGGTTTTCAACTCACCTTGCTTCATTGGTGAAGAGTTGGCTAGTCCAAGATCAAACAGTTCTTGGTAAAGACTACTCAAATCTGTTGATAGCTGATAGTTTGCTAAAAACTATATGGTTTATCAATGCACCATGTTATGGCAATGAAGCATTGGCTAGTCCAAAAGCAAACGGTATTTGGTAAAGACAAATCAATTCCGTTGATGGTTGACAGTTTACCAAAAACTGTATGGTAATTAACTCACCATATTTTTGAAATAAAGAGTTAACTATCCCAGAGCAAACGGCTACTGGTAAAGGAACATCAAATCCGTTTATGGCTGGTAGTTTGCCAAAAACTACAAAGCCAACTTAGTTGGATTGTTGCTGAAAAGATGTTGCTGTGTTGCTGAGAAGACAAAGTTGCTGATCAAGATGGAAAGATTATTAAAGATCAAGTTCAAGATGTGTTAGAGTGTTTGGATACATCCTCTAAGAATTTAAGAAGATAAACCTGAAGAAACATGAAGTTAAAAGAGTTCAACATTCATGTTTAAGGGAGGATTGTTGGGAATTATGTTTTCCTAACTTAGTACCGTTAGTAATAATAGTTAGTACCGATAGTTATAATTAGTACTGACAGTACAAAGTGTTAAGTACTGATCAGATAGTTAGTACCGTTAGTAGAAATTAGTTAGTACCGTTTAAGAGATATGTATGAGATATTTTAGGAAAAGATATGTATTATCTTTTACGCGTTTTGTAAGCCTGTTAGGGTTTATCCTTGGTTTATAAAAGGATCCCTCATGGCATAGTAAGAGATACGAGTTCAACATACATCTCATACAATCATATCTCATAGTTAGTAATCTGTAATCACTCAAAGCAGATTAATAGAAATTATTATTTAGTTTTTCATTGTTCTTCTTAGTACTTGTGTTAAGAGTCCGCATTAGCATAAAGTATTCATAGTCAGTGTTTCTTTATAGTCAAACTGTATTTATACAGGTTAGCTATCACCCTTAGTAGGTTGCAAAGATCTATCTAGTTTGGGACTCACACAGATCTACACAAGATAATGTTGAGGGCTTAAATACGTCCAGCTCACGTGTGACACCAAACACTTTACTACAACCTGTGATTCCAAACCTGACATTACACACTGTTGACCAACCCCATTCTACTGAGGGACAATCAACAAATAAAAACAACCATTTACAATTCACTTCGTCATCTAATCCCATCTCCCCATCACCAATTTCCAATATACTAGAACCTAACCCAGCCTCCTCAAGCCCGACCACACCAATACACGATCATCATGTTACCCCTCAACTCCATGATACACTTGAAACACCAAACATAATCCAAACACCAAACACTAACCAAACACCAAACACTAACCAAACACGAAACACCCACATCACACCCAAATCTCCACACATTACTTGTCCACATCAGTCTCGAAAACGTAACCCAAAAGTACTACAACCCAAAATTTGTTAACTTAACCACAAACCACCTAATGCCAAATACTTTAGAATCTTCAACTATAACCCAAACTCTCAAAGACTCCCTTTGGAGAAAGGCGATGTATTCTGAGTTTAATGCATTACTACAGGATGGTACTTGGGAGCTCATTCCAAAGTCAAATCAAGTTCTAATTTGTTGTAACTGGGTTTTTTGAATCAAGCGTAAACCTGACGGATCCATAGATAAATACAAAGCACGGCTTGTGGCAAAAAGCTACTTGCAACAACCAGGTAAATATTATTTTGAAACATTTAGTCCAGTGACAAAGCCGGTAACTATACGCTTTGTTTTATGCCTTGCATTATCGAAAAATTGGTTTTTAAGACAAACAGAAGTAAACAATGCATTTCTTCATGGAACATTACATGAGGATGTTTACATGGTACAACCTCCAGGTTATGTTCATCAATAATATCCAAATCATATATGCAAGCTTAAAAAGGCATTGTACGGGCTAAACAAGCACCGCGCGCTTGGTACACTGAACTAAAAACAATTTTACTTGATTTTGGTTTTCGAATGTCTCTTGCAGATGCCTCTTTATTTATTTATAATCGTCATGAGATCATAGCCTAATTCTTGGTTTATGCAGACGACATAGTTCTAACGGGCAGTCATAATGAATTTCTGGATCACTTTGTTGAAAAGTTATCCAATAAGTTTTCTATCAAAGATCTTGGAACGTTGCATTATTTTTTGGGTGTTGAGGTTATCTCTACTTCACATGGGATTTTCTTATCTCAACATAGACACATTTCAGACTTATTAGAACAATTTCACACGGATGGCGCTAAGGATGTTGTTACATGATGACATCAAATAACGTCACTTTTATAGCATCATTTATCCTATGTAAATATCCCATTTTGTATTATTATTGCAAGAATTGTTACTTAATCGTTTGTATTTGAGAATTGCAGTAATTATGGAGTGCTTGGTGAAGATTAGCTAAAAGGCACGTATTCAGGAGCTTAAACGAAGAAATATGAAGAAATGACTCTGAAATTCTATACGCTGTATCCATCAAGGAAGATACGACGTATCTGTGCTTGCACTTCACAAGAAACCACGAAGAAATAAAGTTCAATACGCCGTATATAGAAGAAATCCATACGCCGTATTCAATATAAAGTAATAAAATATTCTGAAAGATGTCGAACGTAGTCCCTACTCCAAGAAAACCCTCGATACGCCGTATCGACCAAATTCCAGACCCTATAAATAGAAAACCTAAAAACGGGTTTTCAGTGTGCTTGATCATATTTTCGATACCTTAACCACAAAAGTCGATTTTCATAAGACAAAAAGAGCAGAAGAGGTCAAACAAAGCTATTCATTCTACAGGAAACACTTTGTAATCTCCTATACTCTAGTAATGTTTGATTTTTGGTATCATTCGTTTAACTCAGTTAGTTTACCTTGGTTGAATTATTACTCTTGTATTGATTATGACGTTTGAGGGCTAATACCCTTAGGTATTAGCCATTATTATGAAGATTTGAATGTTTGGTTTGTTTATCTCAAATGCTTAATTTATCGTTGATTGCTTGTTTATGTTTATCAATTTATACTTGTTTACGTGCTTTTGTATGCGACCTATCATTCAACTGGATCTAGTGATATCAACCACATTAGCTAGATGTCGAGATGGCTCATCATATAGTGATTTATATATCTAGACCAATAGGATCACAAATAATGACCTATCTTTGCCTTTAGATTAGTGAGCTTAGTTGGACCGACAGGTGACTCTTGGGATCAACGAGTACGTTCTTAATCAATTGGTAAAGACTTGGCTAGTGGACTACTAGTATATAAATTGCCATTAAGCAGTAAGTGGGTAAAGTCTTTATGAGCAACGGTTTAACAAGATCACCATTGCTTTAACCCCTAAGATAGATTATAATCAGCAAATAGGATGCTTTATGCGGATGCGTTTAATTGTGACAGAATTCTACGTGTCTAGGTCTTAGAAAGAAGTAACGCCTAAGTCTTAAGAATGATATGCCGCCTCCAGATAAGTATTCATTGCACTTAATAAACAAACCAACGTTTAAATTGGATTAATCATAGTTAATACAGTTTTCTTATATTTAGCTAGATCGCTCTTCTATCTTTTGTCTGTCTGCTTGATTGTGTTATTGTGTCTTAAGTTGATCTAAGTTACCACAAACCTGTGCTAGTCACTCAGACTAAAAACCCTCCTTGTCCGTTAGAATTAGGATTAACATAGGTTTAGCATAGAATATAATTATCGTAGTTTAAATTAACTTAGTTTAGTTAACCAAAATATTGATAAAATAAAAGATTAGTTCTCGCTCTTAGTGATCGACACCCTACTTACCACGAAACTCTATCTGATCGGGTACACTGCCCGTTAAAATATTGTTTTAGGTAAAGTCGGCAAAATATAAAATTTAAAACTTGAAAACATAAATAACACCTACACGACGACATATCAAGTTTTTGGCGCCGCTGCCGGGGAGTGAAATTTTAATCTTGAATTTTATTTAATGTTTTGGATTTTAAATTTAGATTAATCTAACCTGTAGGATTAGTGTAATTTAGATTAATTAGTGTAATTTAGAATAGTGTAAAATTCTGCATATTGTGTTTGGGTAATACGGCGTATTCAGTTTATTGAACACAGAGTATTAATTTATTTAACAACTTTCTTTCCTAGAAAATTTATCACAGGTAAATAAGGACGACCCCAACATTACCATAGAAGAGTATATCAGGCTTAAGGAAGAAAAAGCTTGTAGGCATGGTAAGGTATATAACTGGGAAACTGCTACGTGTGGTAGAATCTGGGATGACGATGAAGTTCACAACCTCAGATCTGTTGAAACCGAATTCCCAGATATAGTCTTTGATGACATGTTTACGTCTCAAGAAGCACTCTCATGTGAACCTACGGTAAGTCCTCTTAACGACAATGAAATTGACTTTAGAATATCGTTTGACGAATTCGACGATGAAGATTACACCGTAATTTTCGACAAAAACTCATTTTCTTATAAAATAATTTCTATCGACGATTTGAAAACAGATTCGGAAAATGATAATGATAAAGTCAATATGCCTTCGTTTCCGTCACCCGAGCCTACGGTCAGTTATTTTGATGATTTAGACTACCTCAAAGATTTTAAGAAAGAATTTCCAGCCATTGTTTACAATGATGCTCTAACGTCTAAACTGGATTTCTTAACTGAACCTGCTATAAGCCCTCAACATATTGATGAATTTGATTTGAAAGATGAAACATCATTGTTCGAACATGATGAAGAGGAACAAAACATTTTATACTTTAATGATCTATTTCCTTTCAACATAATATATCAAAATGACTTAAAATTGGGCGAGGACAATGATGATAAAAAATTGATATCAAACAACCTTGGGGGGATGTATCTATCATTACGTTACCCGAAGAGATAAATACCGATGTTGGTGCCTATGCACAAGGGTCAAATAAGCTTTTGAAAATAAGTCATGATACGTCAGGAAAAATTTTCAAAACTGAGATTTTTTTCATAGAACTAAATGTTGATATCATGACTTGGAATTATATTTACAAAGGGAAACCATTAACTTTCATAATAAAAAATCTATATGTGCCATTTGGCCCTAAGCGGTTTTATAAGGATGGCGTTTACACAATGAAGTTGCGGAGGCCAAGGTACGTTTTTTTTACTTTGTTAAATTTAGGGAAAGTTGGTCTCCAAGAACGGATACGACGTATTAGGTAAACACCTATACGCCGAATCCACTATTTTTAATCAAAGTTAACTTAGTCAACAAATTTGCCCAATACGGCGTATTGGACAAAAACCAATACGGCGTATCGAGTTTGGGTATGAAGCTATGCGACTAGAAATTAATCCCTGTGACCGAAGTTATATACTCTATAACATAGGACTTATCCACACAAGTAATGGAGAGCACACGAAAGCTTTGGAATATTATTTTCGAGCGCTCGAACGAAACCCATTCTTACCACAAGCTTTTAATAATATGGCCGTGATCTGTCATTACGTGCGACTATCTCCACTATAGAAATAAAAAAGTAAAGAAAGATTAAACTTGCTAGTAAATACTAGAAAAAGGGCTTTCTACATATGTAGCCGGATCAGTTTTTACACACACTTTTACTCTCACAAAAAATTCACCACAATCAAAATCTTGGAACCAATCTTTGCTGCTTATATTCCGTCTCTTTCAATCTCTACTACATGGTTTTAAACTTGAATCTCTCCATTTTCTTTTTCCTTTTTCGCATTAGTTAAAAATCGATTAGGGCTAGGGTTTTGATTTAGAGAACTTTGAAAAATAGCGGTAATGCCTTAAGTTTATGGGTCAACTTAAGATTGAGGGGAGTGTTGTTTTCAATTTAAGGGTCGAACGGGTAGAACTGGGAAACCTCTTTTCGTTTTTAACTACAGAAACAATACAACGTATCCACTAAAATGGATACGGTGTATTGGCTAAAATTTACCCAAATTGTAAAACCCAATACGATATATTCAGTACTTTGAATACGACGTATAGACCTATTGATAACCCCATACGCCGTATTGATTTATCTCTATACGGCGTATTAACCATGTATATCCCAATACTCCATATCTATTCTCTATACGGAGTATTCCTATAAAACTATATATGGTGTATCCACATCAGAATACGCCGCATCTGCCCTCAAAACAGAATGATAAATCTTTATAATCTTTGTACTCATTTTGTTAAATTTACAGATATGGCTCTTCCACCTAGAGATCAGAGACATCAGTATCTTTGGTTTAAGGGTTTAGAGTATACAGATGCCGATATTGTAACACCCCCAAATTGGGTCGCAGCGAAATAAGAGTCCAGGAGCATTACTTCATAATACCATTGCACAAGACTTGAGAGAACGACCTTTAAATGTGTCGTTTGAAAAGTAATATTGTAAAGTTTAGACTTCAATGCACATCAAGTAAGCCAAGCATCTATTTCACCTGAGAAAAACATGCTTAAAAGTGTCAACATAAAGTTGGTGAGTTTACAGGTTTATGTAAAGGTAAATGTTGGATCAAAGATTTGTAAAGTGTATATGACCAGTTCAATCATTATAATAGTCACCATAAATGTAGGCATGAATGTTGAAATTAAAGATTTATAAAGCGTGTATGACCATTTTAATCCTTATAATAGTCACCAAAAATGTAAGTATGAATGTGGAAATAAAAGATGTGTATGACTATTGTATCACAACAATAGTCACAAAAAGTTAAATAAAGTTGGACCAAAGCTTTTGTAAAGTATGCATGACCATTGTATCCAATACAATAGTCACCATGTGTGATTACGATTTCACCCTTAAGTTCATGAAACTGCAGCGTAGACTTGTATGTATGCCACTTTATTCAAGGCACGGTAAGAGTTCATGTGTATGTAGTCCAATGCTCCAACATGGTATAACATTCGTTAGTTCAATCCGTCGAACTAGTGAGCGTTACTCACCCGAACGAGGTTGTCAATCCCAAATAGATCTATTTTATAACACTCGTGCTTACCCTCCGAGTAATTAACAGTTCATGCAACTTAAGCTAATCCATAATCATTTGAATCAATGTAAAGTTGTTGCGTCCATGAGTGAAACAAGTATTGCATCCCACCGTGAGATATGAAATTGAGTGTGTAACAAATTTGTATACGAGTTGTAATGAGTATGTAAACAATATTGTAAATGTGTATGTAAATGAGTATGTAAACAAGTTACGAAATCAAGTATGTAAAAGAGATTGTAAATGAATATGTAAACAAGTTGTAACGAGCATGTATTCTCCCCCGAGATTTGTAAAGTAAATGTAAAAACAAGTGAAAGAGGGGCTATAAACTCACTTCGAAGTAGACGATCAAACAGACAGAATCAAATAATCAAGAAGCACAACGCAACGGTAAACTGAAATGGTGGAGTAAGAGACACATCACGACGGTAACAGGACGGTTCAACCTAGAAGATAAAGCTTATCTTAAAAGTATGTTACACTAAACAAATAATGCAAATGTGTTTTCCAAAAGGTGTTTATCAACGTGGCACGTTGATAAAAGATTTAGATTTCGCGTTGTATTTTGGTGTTTGGTTAAATAGTTTGTAATTAAAAAAAATACCAAAATGTATATTATATAACCAATATATAATATATATGAACCAATCAAGTATATACTACGTTGTATGTATTATATATATTCAAGCGATAAATAAATCAACATAGTGAGAGTATATAGTTTAAAGTATATCAATTAGATATGAAAATGAGAAAGTTAAGTAATTGTCTAAAACATTATATTTCGACTCTTTTCCGAAAAATCTCTATTTATAAAATAATACATTTCTATTTAAAAGAAATGCATGATTTATTATTAGGGGAAATTTTATAAGTTTTATAAAATCTATAATTTTTGTCTTTTTGTCGGAATTCATGAAAAATGTGAAAAATATTTTAAGTATAGAAATTTTAGAAAATTTCAGCATGACCTGTTCGTTTATCAGACGTTTTCATATTTGTAAAACAACTATTTTTATCTCTAAAATGATCCGACAAAATCCCAACATTCGTTTCGTATAGTAAAACATCAATATGCTGAACATAACTATTTATATACAAAATAAAAGAAATAAAAATATGAAAAGATTAGTTAAGTGATTACATACAAGTTTGAAGAAAATCTAAACCCAAACGTCGTTTACTAACCCCGAACGTCGTTTTTTTAATAACCTAAACACAACCCAAACGTCGTTTACTAACCCCGAACACTAAACCTAAACCTTTAAATCTTGAAAACCACAAACAAAGAAAGAAAACGGCGACGGCGGTGGGTGGCGGCAAGGCGGCGGTCGATGGTGGGTGGCGGCCGACAGTGGGAGGCGGAGGCCGGCGGTGGAGAGAGGTGGTGGTGGTGGCGGTTCTAGAGAGGGGGCAGAGAATTCAAGAGAGAAGGAGGAGAAAATTCTCTTTCTCTCTCTAGAATGAAGAAAATGAGAAGTGAAAAATAAGGTGAAATGAGGAGGTTGTGGTATTTATAGTGGGAAGAGAAAGAGAGGAGGGGGTAATCTTTTCTTTTCATTCCTTCCAAAATTACTAGTTTTTAATCCGTAAAAATTATATATACTTTATCCGTACCAATATAATTTTTCTAAAAGTCATTAGATTATTAAATTATCTTCGTAACGAATATATATACGACCATATTCACCGAAATCTAAACACTATTATTTGGACTCGAGGTGTAAACTAATCACAGAGACCATTATTGTAATTTTTTTATTATTAAGGCTCGGGACTTGTTTAGGCTAAATAACAATTGATCGAGGACTCGAAATTCATACCATTGCATTTAAAATAATTTTTTCACGAAAAGTGAGTATTTACACGACTAGTATTTCATAAATATTTTATAAAATTTATTTAAAATGTTTGTTATTTATTGGGTAGTCATCGGGTATCACGGGTAAGATTTGTCCGTAAAATTAAACTTTAACTTGAACATTCGCGTTTTTAACAAACGTTTTTGAATAAAATGTTAAATAATTTATTAAATATTTTTATTAAATAAATTGTGATAATTAAATATAAATTTAATTATTATCATGTCGGTACGCGTTGTGTGCGGTTTTTCACAATTTGCGAGACATGTTCTTGTTTTTAAGTCAAATGAGTTCGGAAATGTTCAAAAGTGAAATATAAATAATAATAAGTATAATTTTTTATTATAATAAGTTTGGAAAATTGCCGGTTGTTATGGTACCTACCCCTTAAAGGAATCTCGTCTCGGGATTCAATTTATGTTAACCAATTGTGTGACCAAGAAAAGATTTAAAATTTAATAAACTAGTTTTAAACATGGCGTTGATAACTTTATTCAGCAAAATTCGATGTTTCGACACTTCTTAATATACATAAATTTTGGATAGGTTTGACCAGGATATTTAACCCATCAGGATATGTACTTTAAAAAAATATCATTACAAGTTTTATGATTGATATAAACGCGTTATGAGGAAAATCTCTTAATAGTGAAAACATCAAAGGAGAAAGTGTAGTCGCGTGAGTATGTCTATATAAAGTTTTAAATGTTTAAGGGCAAAGTTTAGTTTTTGATATCCGTAATGTTCGATGATTAATATCGGACGAGGCTAATAGATATAAGTATTCAACTTACTTAGGAAGTACTAGGATGTATCATGACTTAATTTATTGTACTATTGGTCTGTAATGAATAAATCAACCAAATACTATATCGGGAGATGTCTATCTTGTTTAAGGGGGTTGCATTATCTAGTGGATAAAGTTGTACGAGCTAGGACTGCTCAAGGACCCAACAACAGCAAACATAACAGCAATAACTACAATAAACGATGATGGGATGTGGAGAGTGAGAACATTTTGAGAAATAATATCCCTAAAATAAAGGTCAGCAAATGGGAGAAGCTTGTGGGAGAGCTTATATGATAGGTGGTGGAATATTGTACTCAGTCTGTTAGTTTGAGATTGAACCAAGTCCATTAGCTCAAAAGTGTAACAAGTCTGTTAGCTCCACAAACAATTTATGATTGTAAGGATTTGTAACGGAGAAAGTAATAAATTAAGAATGAGATCAGGTAGTTCAAGTGAGGCCTTAAGATTTTTGCTGAGTGGTAAGACACAATTGTGTTTCTAGATCTTTTTAACAGATTCTAATGATTATCGGGTTTGAGTTCATACTCTTGTCATATCGTAAACAAATAAGCCCACTCTTTTATAATTCATTATTTACATAAAAAAACGTCTTAATTTATGTAAGTAAGAAATGATAAACTTATGGTTCGGTGATTTACAATTTATTTATTTAAATGAAGAGGCGTCCCAATCCATTAAAATAAAGAGATTATAAATCATCCTACGTAAGAATTTCCAATGCAATACGCGTACTCACATAACCTTCAAGGTGGTGGATGACATGACGATGCAGGTGCTCTAATGAGTATGGGACGAGTGTTTAAAACTCGTATTCGAAGACGGGGAGTAAAACAATTAGGGAAGATCGACATAGTGTTCAAAATAGTTGATGAGTACACGATTAAAGTAAATAAGATAAAGATCCTTATGAACGATTTAACATAGCAATTATCATATCAATCCTCCTATTACAAGTCCCGCCCATACAAAACTTGTAATACTTAGATTCAAACATAATTCCATGTAAACAAAACTGTAACGGATTTCATGTAAAACGATATTGTATAAGGTTATGAAAAAAAATAGAGACCATTGTATAACTTGCAATAGGGCTGAGCAAATAGACCGGTGGACCGGAAAACCAAACCAAACCGGACCGACCGGACCGAACCGACCAGACCACGGTCCGGTCCACGGTCCGAGGTTTTGGACCAATCCGGTCTTCGGTCCGGTCGATCCGGTCCGGTCCGACCAAAAACCCGAGATTAAGCCTTATAGGACCGGACCGAGGACCGACCCGGACCGGACCGGACCGACCCGGACCGGACCGTACCATTTTGGTCAGGTCTACGGTCTGGCTTTTTAGACCATTTCGGTCTCTGTCCGGTCCGGTCCTAGCCGGTCCGGTCCGGTTTTGGACTGTTGCTCACCCCTAACTTGCAATGTCTGAGAAATAAGTGAGACCATTGTGCAACTCACAATGTCTGAGAAGTAAAATGAGACCATTGTGTAACTCACAATGTCTGAGGTTGTTGGAATGAAAATCAAGTATGTATATAAATAACATACATATAGTAAAACATTGTTGTTTTTAAAGAATAAGCATGGCGAAATGGATTGCATCATGGCATAAATGAATGATGGAAAAATATCATATAAGATAAATTAATGTTTGGATAATGTTTAGGACATACAAGCTTATAGTATTACTTTGCCTTAAAATATGTTCGATCATTTATATAATAACTCTTATATAAATAATATAAATATATGTAGGAACCCGTTTTACCACTTCACTTCATAACACGAAACACGAATCAAGAAAACTAGAGAGAGAGAGAGACGAAATGAGAGAGAGAGAGATGAGTGAGTTGAGAGAGAAAAGATGGAAAAGAAAATTAGATATTATGAATTAGATATTTTCTAAAAAAGAAA
>BQNB010083395.1:0-29048 GCA_026074375.1 Tanacetum coccineum
TTTTACTTATTTTTAAAACTTATACACGTTTTATACACACATTTTTTACACGTTTTTATACTCACATTTTTATACACACATTTTTATACACATATGTTTTACACGTATTTATACACATTTTTATACATGATTTTATCCACGGTTTTATACACATTTTTATAGACACGTTTTATACACATTTTTATACACGTTTTTATACACATATTTCTATACACGTTTTTCTACATGTTTTTATCCACGATTTTATACATATATTTTTATACACGTTTTTACAGACACATTTTTATGCACTTTTTTAAAAAACGTGGATAAAATTGTGTGTAAAAACGTGTATAGAAATATATGTATAAAAATGTGTGTATAAAACGTGTCTATAAAAATGTGTAAAAAATGTGTGTATAAAACCGTGGATTAAATCATGTAGAAAAACGTGTAAAAAATATGTGTATAAAAATGTGTAAAAAATGTGTGTATAAAAACGTGTAAAAAATGTGTGTATAAAACGTGTATAAGTTTTAAAAATAAGTTAAAAATAATAAATCTCAACAAAATCATATAAAGGACTAACGATGTAATAATAAAATAACGATTGTTATAAATGTAACCAAAAAACCTGTTAATTGTCTAACGTTGCAACCAAAAAAAAGATCGATACCTTAAATTGAGAAAAAAAAAGATGAATACCTTTAATTGACATTGAACCTAAGATGAGTATCTTTTTATGCGATTTAAAATTTAAATAATCGGGTTAGGTACGTCAACCCTAACATGTTTACACATAACCCGAACCTAACCCATTTAACCCGTATATATACTTGGGTTGGTGGGTTAAATAGGTTACACGGGTTGAATAGGTTAAACGGATTGACCTATTTAACCCGTTTTATATACAAAAGTTGGCACATTGCACATGTTAAACATGTTAAATGGGTTTGTGGGTCGATCCGTTTGACCCATTTAACCCGTATAATAAAATATAACTAATTTTGAATTTAAGAAAAAAATCTTAAACGGGTTGGTGGGTCAACCCGCTTATTTTATTCCCAACCCTAACCTGACCTATTTAATAAACGGGTCAGATATGTCGATCCAAACCAAACTCATATATATTTAGATTCAACCCGAACCTGTTAATTTTCGTGTCGATTTCGGGTCGAGTTTCGTGTCCAGAAATTGCCACCCGTAGTTGAATGGATCGAAAACCCAAATTCAAGCTAAACTAAAGCACGCTTATATATGTTTATTTATTGAAGCGGTAAGTGCGTGACTTTAATAATATCATAACAGTAATATTCTTTATTTTGTTCTTCATTTTGTAAAAACTATTGACTTTTTGACGTACTATTAAGTTCACGCAACTTGTTTATAGTGTATACGATATACGAAACGTCCCTTTTGTTGAATAATTCAAAGTTTGAATACACTCCGTCTCACAAAAAAAATGTGTGGCGGGCTTTTATATATTGATAGTAATTATGACTATTTTTCCTATTTTGCCCTCTAATATAAAATTGCGTTTGTTGATCATGTAAATTTTTTATACTAAAATTCAAAGTAAAATTACTTTTTATTAATCAAAACTTGCATTAATTACACATATTATAATTTGATTCTTTTTTCTTCGTGGACATTGTTTTCGGTGCGAAGGGAATAATATATAACAAAATAACAAACTTCAATATGATGTGCACCTTCTCATTTATGTTAGAGAGGTCATTAAGGGCTGCTAGTGCCTACTCGTCTTATTTATTGAATGTACAAAAAATTGTCAATGATAAGCGTTGTGGAGAATATTGTTCCAAATTATTAGATGGCTAAATTATGCTAATTTGACTGTTGACCGTTGACTTTGACTGTTAACATATTCGGCCCAAACCTAATTGTAGGTTTGGGTCCATTATGTTTAAGGTTTGCATTGCTTACTTATTAAGTTATGTATTTAGTATAAATACATAGTCAATCTTCATTATGTAGTCGACAAAAACACAATCAATAATATATATTATCTTTATTATCTTACATGGTATCAGTGCTCTAGGTAAGATCCACCAACAAAATTTACTATCCTTCGGTCATTCGCTACTCACCGATGATCCGGAGGTATTTCGCTATTTTTGCTTTATTGTTTTAATTAGGATTTTTTTTTCGTATTCAATGCACAAACCATAAACCCTAGCCGTTAAATCAAAAAAAATGTTGAGTTGCCATCAATCAACTATATTTTTTTCCTCATCATCTATTGTTTTCATTGTCGAAGATCATTGTCGTTGACAATAAAAGTTGATTATCAAATTGGCACTACCTCCTAAAAGCAAATCGTCACGCAAAAGAGGATGCCGCAAGCAATAAACAACTATGCCGTCAAATACAATTATGCTTCCGCTCAAACAAAATAAAAAGAAGATGAGGAAAAGAATAACCGGCTTTCAACATTCATTCCAAAAAAACTCTAGCCGTCCTAACACATCCCTTATTAGGTTGATATAGCCATCAATCCTTTGTCTCTTAATCTACGTTTTACAAAGGGAGATCATTGTAGTTTTCAAAACTAGTTGGTTGCAAATTTGTCGCTCCTACCAAAAGGCAAAGCAAGCCATCATCTATATATAATAATTATATTCTTGTAGAACAAGTCGGATCCTAATCTTTATCTACATAATACATATCTAGTAAATGAATAAAACTATTTTTATACTTATTTAATCATAATTCTATGTTTAAATAACCCTATGGATCATATCAAATAATTTGTCTTTTGCATGCCCTCTCTTGGTAATTGAATTACGGCATTGGACTAGTTTTGGTAATTTCTTTGGCCAATTTGGTCATGTAAACAAACTCATTTGTAACACCCTCAAAATATGTTGCAACGGAATAAGTAACCGGGGGCTTTACTTCATAATACACAAGCACAAGGTAAAAGAGAATTATCTCTATGAGTCGTTTAAAAGATATCCTCATCGATATACTTAAAAATAAATAAGTTTTAACAATTGGTCCCATGAGTTTGCATCACTAGAAAATCATAATTTTTAATACAACGAGGACAGTTTATTTCAAGAGAAAATCCATGAAAATAGTCTTGATATATGCGGACTCCAATGCACTTCATATATGTCTATACGAGTTATACCTGAGAAATACATGCTTAAAAATATGAACAGCAGTACGTGCCCCAATATATTGAGTCACAGAGAACTTTCGAATCCGCTTCAGCAGGGTAACTGCATCCCTCTCAAGTTCCCCAAAAGAAGAGAAATAAATCATATTAATATCGAGTGAGCCGATGGCTCATCAGATAATAAACTGATAAGAACATGATGTTAAAAAAAATCGCCACGCAAAGGAGGAAGCCGCAAGCAATAAACCACTATGCTTCTAAATACATGTATGTTTTCGCTCAAAGAAACAACAAAGAAGATGAAGATGATCGAAAAAAAGAAGAAGAAGCGGCTTTCAGCATATGTTCCAGTTTGTCTCTTCAAAAGTCTGTCGTTCAAACTGCGGGGAAGTATTGGATGACTAAGTTATGTTAATTTGAGTGTTGACTGTTGACTTTGACTGTTGACATATTCGACCGAAACCTAATTGTGAGTTTGGGTCCATTATGTTTAGGGTTTGCATTGCTTACTTATTAAGCTATGTATTTAGTATAAATACATAGTCAATTTTCATTATGTAATCGACAAAAACACAATCAATAATATATATTATCTTTATTATCTTACACCAATTGCATCTCACGGTCCAAGTGATGGTCACTTATACTATGCGTAAACATTAAATCTATACTCTACATACTTATGTGTTTTATCCATTTTCGTAGTCACTGACATAGCGCACAAATTCCATTATTAATCACTTGAACGGACTGAAAACACCAACCGGAACACACAAAACGTTATTCCAAAAATAACATAAAATCTATGAGAGGTTCAAACACGATAATCATGCCAAATCACCAACTCAAGAGAAGACGATAAATAAAGTGACAGAGTGACATGTTTTGTCAAGGGATCCATAAGATATGGCTTCCAATTTTTAGGACAACTTCATTGACGCATTTCATCAAACACGTTACATGCATATCTGTTACAAGTGGTGATGATAATGAACCCTTATTAGTTGTCCCTCGCCAAAACATGAATTAATTAAGAAACACAAGCCATGTATTGATGATTACTGATGATCAAGGGTTTCTTTTTGGAAAAATGTATACTACATATAAATAGTGCGTCTTTTATGGAGATTTGAAACTTGAATTAATGTACTTTGTCTAATACACATTAAGCTTGATCAATTATAGACATGGAAACTTTTCAATTATACACATTATATTAATTTTGAAAAATACACGCTTTGTATTTCTAGAATCACACGCTTTGCATTAACGGTCGAACTGGAATATGATTTCGAAAGTATAATTATTTGCCAATGTACATCGTCGCTTTGCACGGGTATTCGTCTAGTATCTAACATTAGTTGAAATGAAACCGAAAATAATTTGAAAACCACGACTATATGAGCACAAAATCCTAAAGTAATTTTTTTTTTGTTAATTAGCAGTTAATTACGGTTAAAAAATCTTCTTTCCATTTAGACATAAAAGTTTTATAATCAATTGTTACTAAATTGGCTAACTAGCATTGCAATATATTTATTAGTATTAGTATGTTAACAAGTTTTATTATGAATTGCGATTAAATTGGATAACAAGCAATAAAATATATTCATTCATTCGTCATCTTATGTATCATTTGCTTTTGGGTATTGGTATGTTTTGTGTAGTTCCTAACACCTCATTTGTCTTTTGTGAAATGATGAAGAAGAAATTTCTTTTTTTATTATATACAGATAATGACAAGCTATCAAACCTATTATAGAATTTCAAAAATTATCAAGTTCTTCCCATATTACTTTATCTATGAAATCTGATAATTTTCAAACTCCATCATTTTCAAACCTTTTTTTATATGTATACTAGACTTTGTTTATAATTGATCGTAGACCATAAATTAAAAACAATTAAGCATCCATCACTAAAACTCATCGGTGCATATGTCATCCATGAAGCTTTTCGAGATGCTTTTCATAGACTACATTTCAGATGCTTAATCTGAGACAACACAACAAAATTCTCTATTTTATCAGGTAATCCACACTCCTTAATTCAGTCGATCTTTTTCTTGGATATTTTCCTCTCAAAGTTATTAGATAATATATTAAATAAGTTGGCCCAAGCCCGGTTGTGGGCTTCGGGTCCATTAAAGTTCTAGGGTTCCCGCGAGTGTAACTTTATTATTAACCATTATTTATAAGAGATTACATCAATGAAACCCTAATGGACCCAAAGCCCACAAACCGGGCTTGGGCCTATTTATTCACTAATACTCTCCTACAGTCCGAGCGGCGAAATCGCGAAAGCTCGGACTAGAGTAGTAAACTAGAAAACAAAAACAAACCTAATAAAAACATTAACGTAATAAAAAAAACGAACCGGCTCGTGACCGAAGCACTAACAACAATATAAGATTGTGCGGATTTGTGACCTTAGCACAAATTACCAACACAAATCACGATTGTGTGGATTTGTGATCTTAGCACAAATCACCAACACAAATTACGGGATAAACCAAAATATCTCGGACCATACGGGATAACCCAAAGTATCCCGAAACATAAAAGATAACCCAAAGTATCTTTTTTTAATTAAAAAAACATAAAAAAAACACCTAAAATAATAAAACATCACCAAGTAGCTTTCTTATCAAACCATCTATTGATAAAAGGCCCAACTAATGCATCAGCCAATAACATCTTCGTCGTTCTTTCTCATTATAGCTAATGATCTGCTAGCGTCTTTACCCGCAAACATCGCGTATGATCCGCCTGGTTCTTAGAATGAGTTCCCTGTTGTGACATCGAATACACGACCTTTGACTGCTACGTAGATTGGTTTTGATAGATCTGAGCCGTCGTTTTGTTTTAGCAGATTTAGTGTCAGCACCATTTTTTTTTTCCGGATATGTGTTTTGGAATGGTGTTATAGAATGATTGAGAATTTTTGGATCGGTAAAAGGTAGTGTTTGTTTGTTTTTTTGTTAAGACCGATAAGAGAGACAGGATTTGGCCTCTGATATCATGTTAGAAGATAGAAAACCTCTTGAGTGTAACTTTATTATTAACCCGTATCTATAAGAGATTACATCAATGAAACCCTAACGAACCCAAAGCCCACAAACCGGGCTTGGGCCTATTTATCCACTAATAAAAGTCTTTCCTTAGAATCAGTCACATATATCTCTTTCGACGACATGATCAATCGCAACATGGAAGACTTGTATCTTTAATAACATATGGCATCATATATATAATTGATAAAATGAGAAACTTAGGATACATAATTTATTGTAAGAAATGTGCATCCGCCTTTCAACAATTTAATTTATACTAGTTGTTATAAGGTACTTTGTATACATCAGATCTTCTGTATCGCTCCATGGTAAATACAAACTAGTTATTCGAAGGATAGTGCTATGAACCATGTGTGTAGAAGTATTAAATTACACGTGAATATTCTAAGCTAATGGAGTCGCTTGTAACTCTAAAGAGTCAAATGCAATTTCATACAAAAAGACCTGTAACATATGTTTTTTTCTTTGTTGTAACATATCGAGTGTACGAATTTTATCTGGTGTGTGAATGGTTTATAATCTGGATATCAATCTGAATCGTGTAATTACTTTCAGATTAAAGTATTTCGACCCTATATGCCTTGGGTTCACGAAATCATTAATCGGATAAGACAGATTGGCAATCGAATTCTAAGGCACGAGAAATCGATCAGAAAAATATAGAATATTATATGTTGTTCTATTTTCCAAATGAGACCATAATCTGGTTATAAATAACCACCGAAAAAGTAGTTATTTTCGGTTATTTAGTAACCACCGAAAAGTAGTTATTTTCGGTTGTTTAGTAACCACCGAAAAGTAGTTATTTTCGGTTATTTCCTAACCATCACAATGGTTATTAAAAGACCTATGTCGGTTATTTTCGGTTTTGGCAGATCTAAAAAAAAATTATTCTTTGTATATTGCCCTTTGACCCCGCGTCTTTATTGTGGTGATATCAAGCTAACTATGACGAGTGTGCACTCCGCACCTCCTGACTCGTCTTGGGCTAAACTTGCATAAAGCCATTGGTCTCAAGTAAAACACAATTACCTAAAATGATAGTTGATAACACTAAATCACCAACATTCCTTCCTCATTTTAGTGCAATCCTTGATTTACTAAAATACACAAAACGAACCAAACTCATGCATTAATGAAAATGTCACTATGGATTAAATTTTCACTTAGTATGTTACACATTCCAGAAATTAGAAAATCAGGGTGTTGCTAAGGATTGAACCCTTCTTCGTGTGAATACCCGAAGATAATATACACATAAGTTACTGTAATATTCTAAAGTTTATAAACTTGACACTATTAATAGCCATGTGTCCATATCCTTTGATGAGCATATAATAGCCAAGTCCAAAGCTTCTTGAAACGGAAAAACCTCATGTTGCACCTGCACATGCAATTTTTCAAAAGAACTATTAAGAAGGTGAACTTCAACCTAGCATAATCTGCAGAACCAATCACATACCTTAGGATGATTGTGTTGAATGTGCTCCAATCACTAAAAATGAGCTTTCCATATTGAATTCAGCTCCTAACGTTAGTTGGGAGGGAATTGGGTGTCTCGTGGTTATAGATTTCGATGAACTTTAATCCCATCCCTATAGCCAACTTGTGCACTAAGTCTTGGGCTAATCCTTTTCTCAAGTGATCTGCCAAGTTTTGTTGAGATCGAACAAAATTCACGGAAATCACTCCATTTGTAATGAGCTCACGAACCATACTGCTTCTAACACCTAAGTGTCTTGACTTTCCAATGTATATTTGACAATATGCCTTAGCCAAAGTGGCTGCACTGTCACACTGAATAGAAATAGGAGAAAATTAGTTTTGGCCACAACGAAATCTCATATATTAGATTCCTCAACCATTCTGCCTCTTTGACAGCTGCAGCTAAATCTACAAACTCTGCTTCCATTGTTGAGTTAGTAATACAAGTTTGCTTATTGGAAGCCTATGAAATGGCACCTCCACCAAGCAAAAATACCCAACCAGTTGTAGAAGTATGATCTTCTGAATTAGTTATCGAACTCACATGAGACTATCCTTCTAAAACTGAAGGAAACCCAACACAAGATAAACCATAATCTATGGTTTTCTTTAAGTACTTGAATACCTTCATTATAGCATGCTAGTGATGAGTACTAGGATTACTAGTGTACCTACTCAATTTACCCACGGCATAAACAATATATGGTCTTGTGCTTGTCATTGCATACATCAAACAACCAATTTCTTTAGAGTACTCAAGTTGATCTACAGTCTTGCCTGTATTAGGCATAAGTTTGATAGTCGGATCCAAAGGAGTGCTGATTGGACAACAATCATCACATTTAAACTTCTTGAGTATTTTCTCAATATAATGTGACTAAGTAATTGTTATACCCTTGTCCTCACGTTTAATCCTTATACCAAGGACCACGTTAGACTCCCCATGTCCTTCATGGAGATATTTGATGACAAAAACTGTTTCATTTTATCCATTTGATCTTGATCAGTCCCAAAGATCAACATGTCATCAACATATAAGCAAATGAGGACTCCTTTGCCGGATTTATCGAATTTGCAGTATACACACTTGTCATACTAGTTTAGTACAAACCCACTAGACAAGACAACCTCATCAAATTTTTCATGCCACTGTTTTGGAGCCTGCTTGAGTCCATATAATGATTTAATTAATTTACACACCTTATGCTTATTTCCCGGCATAATAAATCCTTCCAGTTTCTTCATATGTACCTCATTTTCCAAATCACCATTCAAGAATGCTGTTTTGACATCCATTTGATAGATCACTAAATTATAAGTTGTTGCTAAAGCAATCAATAATCTAGTTGTATATATTCGAGGAACAGGAGCATAGGTATTGAAATAATCAATTCCTTCCTTTTGTCTAAAGCCTTGGATAACCAATCTAGCTTTAAACTTGTCAATGGTTCCATCAAATTTCATCTTCCTTTTGAAGATCTATTTGCAACCCAAAGATTTGCAATCTGGTGGTAAATCAGATAAAATCCATGTATTATTTTTTATGATTGAATCCATCTCATCATTGATTGCTTCTTTCCAGAATGCTACATCACGAGATTGCATAGCTTCATCAAACATTCTTGGATCCTCTTCTATACTGTAACAATAAGAATATTGAGGTCCAATCTCATCTCTTGCTCTATTACTCCTACGAACTATAGGAGTTTCAACTAGAGTTTCACCATTTTGATCTTCATTTGAACTTGGCATCAGACTTTTAGGTCTAGGCATTGAAGTGAATTATTTTTCATCAATCTCTTGACTCTATAACCGAATTAACAGATATATATATATATATTATTCATTAGGTTCTATTACATAAAATCTATATGCCTTGGAATGCTCAGCATATCCAATAAAGATGCAATCAATATCTTTTTCACCCAAAATTTTCCTTTTGGGTTCCAGGAGTCTAACAACAGCCTTACAACCCCAAGCTCGTAAATATGACAAGTTATATCGTTTTTTGTACCAAATTTCATATGGGGTGACTTTGTTCCTTTTATTTGGAACTCTATTCATTAAATAGCAAGCCGTTAACATGGCTTCACTCCAAAATCCTTCACTCAAACCCGAGTAAGATAACATGAAATTAACCATTTCTTTAAGAGCTCTATTTTTCCTTTCGGACACACTACTTTGTTTTGGTGTATAAGGAGCCGTAGTATCATGTATGATTCCTGCGGATTGGAAATAAACAGTATCATAATATTCACCACATCTATCCGTGCGTAAAGTTGGATTAAATCATTTTGTTGCAACTCAACCTCAGTTCTATAGATTTTAAATTTATCTAAGGCTTCATCTATACCATGGCATAGATACACATAACAAAATCTTGATGCGTCATCTATAAAGGTGACTACATACTTCTTATTCTCTAAGGAAGGAGTGAGACGAAAATCATATAGAACACTATGTATCAATTCTAAAACATTAGAATCTCGTTTTATATCTTTGAAAGGTTGTCTAGTGATTTTAGTTAACATGCATGTGTTACATTTTTCTAAGGTAATATCAAATTCTAGAATTAAATTATCCTTAAACATAGCAATCATACGTTTATAGTGAACGTGTCTTAGACGGACATGCCACATAGAAGAATCAACATCTTTAGAACTAATCATGCAAACACTACTAAGAGTATTAGGAACTTTATTGAGATTTAACATAAACATGCCACTATTATAGTAACTGAAACTAACAAATACACCATGTCTTGATAAGATATACTTATCAGATTCATACACTTGTTTATAACCATACTTATTTAACACGGGGCCGGACATAGGTTCTTCCTAAGTCCCGGTACATACACAACATTAACTAAAGTAATAGTTTTTCCAGAACTGAATTCTAAAACAACATTTCCAGGACCAAGTATTGGTTTGGTTGACTCGTCGCCCATATAAAGAACGGATTCATCTTGCACCGGATGAAAATTATCAAACCAACAACGATCCTTACATGCATGGCAAGTTGCACCGGAGTGAATTCACCAAGCAAATGCATCATCCTGTACATAACATATTTCAAAAATATGTGACACATAATGATTAAAAGGAATTACATAAAAGTCAAAATTCCAACCTTGTGATGAATTGGGATCCTTAGATCCTTGTCCCGAAATAAAAGTGTTTCCACCATTGTTCTTTTTAACACAACAATCCTTTTTGAAGTGACTAGTTTTGCCACATTTTTAACAAGTCAATTTAGACTTTTTGTTGGATCCGTCGTTGTTACCATCATTCTTCCTTTTCTTTGCCTTGTTGTTCTTGTTGTTATTCTTGTTCTTACCATCTTCTATCTTATTAACCGAAGAAGAACCAACAATTTCTTTGCCCTTTCCTTTGCCACTTTCTTCTGCCCTTAGAGTTTCCTCTATGCGAAAGTGACTTCCAAGTTGTACCAGTGATAACTCATCCTTATTGTGTTTTAAGCTGTGTTTAAAATCCTTCCATGAGGGTGGAAGTTTGTCTATGATGCTAGACACAGAAATGAATTCATTTGTAACCCTTGCGGATTTTCTAGTCTTATAACGTTCTATTTAGTCATTTGACTTCTTGACTTTTACTGTTAAAGGTGGTCAATTTATGATTTATTTGATCAATAGTTAAGTTATTTCTGTAATTATCTTATTGTGGATGATTATATCTATATTTGATCAATTTCCGGGAGGTTGTCCCGCAAACGGCTTAAAACGTCAAACAACGCGTTGTGACATGTCCATTCATGGTTCATACTAAAACTAAAACAGTTTAACTATAAGACCTATGGTGTTAATATTCAAAGATTAAGTAAACACATTTTTACATTCGTTAAAAATACAAGAAACCTTCGGGTCACATTTTAATCACGAACTATGATCGTTAGCCAACCCGACAAGAGACAAATTGGCACCTAGGATCCCTTAGGATGCCATAGCCGGTCGAACCCCACAAGGGAACCACAAGGCACTATTTTAGCTTTTGTGTCTCCTTTGGTACAACCTTGCCATCCTATTTTGTTTCAAAAAACACATACATATCACACAACATAGAAAATTTCCTCTCCGTCTTCCTTTTTCTCTCTTACGTCTAAACATACACACACACCAAACATATCATTTTTCTATTTTTGATCAAGAACATGAAGGTCTAAGTTCATCCGGGTTGATTTTATTGGTGTTTGGGTACATAAAAACAACATAAGGGTTGTTTATCTAATCTTTAATCCTCTTCAAAACCTTGTTTGTAAGTCATCATCCTTCTAAATATTTTTGTACTTTTGAATGCCTAATGGTGCATAGATGTTAGTTGTATGATGCGTTTTCTAAAAATCAAAAGCTAAAAACTTACAAAACTTTATAAAAGGTGTGTTTGGTTCGAGTTCAAAAAGGGGGAAAACAAGGAAAAACTCACTTTAATATTTTGGTTGTGATTGTTGAATAACATTTTTGTACATAAAGGACTTATAGCTTATTTAGCTTATTCAGATTATAAATAAGCACAAAAGTGCTTATTTGGGGCTTATATAGTCTCGGCATTAAAAGGGAACAACAGAAAAGTGGTTTTGGTTATTTACTACTTTTGTCCTATTTTATAGCTTATTTGGAGAACTATATATATTCGATAGCTTATTAGCTTGTTTTAAGGTTATACGGCTTATTTTAAGCTTATACGGCTTATTTTGGGCTTATTTGGTTTTCGGCCCAATAAGGGGCAAATAAGCCACAGCTTATTTGCTACCTTTTTGAGGTCATGGCTTATTGTGTGGCTTTTGTTGTAGCTTATTTTGATATCTAGAAATATCTGTAGCTTATCAGCTTAATAAATAAGCTCGTATGGCTTAATGGTGGGCTTATATGGCCACGGCCCAACAAGCCAAGCCAAACCGTGGCTTAGGCTTGGGCTAGTGAGCCTTGGATTATTTTTGTAGCTTATTCGTTGGACTTAGTTTGACTTCGTTAATTTTTGAGCTTATCTTATTATTGGGCTTTGATATTTGGGCCTAATTTGGATTTAAAACTTAAGTAAAGGGGTTTTGGATTAGCACCGGGCCTTAAGGCCCAATAAGCGAAGACTAATTATTTTGGACATTTAAAACGGGTTTTGAAACGATTTATACCCGTATATATTATAGGATAGTTAAAATAGTCATTTGGATAAATGAGTTTTGATAAAACGTTACGAAAATGTAGATTTTGACATTTTGTCGGAAATTGGTTTGATTTAGGAAATATGTTTGAAAAACAAGGTTTTAGACCTTGGAAAACGTTTTGTAAACGATCTGGTCATTCCAAAATTTTGTAAAAATATTCATACTTAGAATATTTTGACTAAGACTTACTCGCTTAAAAATCCGACAAAAAAACAAAATAATAAAATATTATTATCTTAATAAACGACTAAAAGACGAAAAATATATTTTATAATTTTATAAATTATAAAACTTCTAATGATTGTTTAGTGTATTTAAAACGTGTCATTTCTTATAGTTTGTACAATTAACTAGATCACTTGGGATTACCGGATAGATTACCGGAACATATTACATATTATCTAATTCTTGTTGTTTACTTGTCTATTTCCTTAAAATAGTATAAGTGCATAACATCTAATATACATACTTTGACATATCTTCTCCGAGTCTAAATCACCAACCACCACACAACCAATACTACTAAAAACAGTAATACGATACGTTTTCAAAACTCCTATGCATCAATTTTAAGTACACATTTCAGTCATAATTCTAAGTCAAATGAATTGCTAGGTCATGTCTCGAAGCCGTTGTACGGCTTTCTTTGACTATCATACTCTCAGCTACTAATCATCTTTGTTAAGGTGAGTTCTCGTAGCTCCACTTTTTAACTTTTTTCCGTTAGGAGAAAATGATACTCAAATCTTTTGCAAACTGTTTTCACTACTGTGCAAAACTTATATTTCATTGGACAATGCTATGTGCCTATGATTGCTTATGTGAATGACATGAGGACTATTTGTGCATGAGTTACTTGTGAACTTCTATGCAATGACTATTTAGCCGACTGTGTAGCTCCAGCTGGTATAGGTTCGGAGGACTATAAGCGCGTGGAATACTATAGATTGTTGATTGGGTTTGGAATTCTATGATATCATGTGATTGCTATGTTGGAAATCTAAATATTATTGCATGCATTCTGCTTTCATATTGCATAATTGTCCACTACTTAAATTCTAGCACAACAACTAGGTTTACTTCTAAACCTACGAGCTCACCAACTTTATGTTAACATTTCGTGTATCATTTTCAGGTATTGTGAATGATCAGTGAAGTCAAGATAGAAGGCTTTAGCAGACCTAAGAGCATCCTTCATAAATCTTATCTTGAAGGACTTGCAATTGAGAACTTTGTTTAAGTTATACATGATGGATTATTCTTAAGGCATGTCTTACCCATGTGTGAGAGCATGGTTTGTAATGCTTAGACTATGTGTTGTGTTCTTCGACTTATCTTGGCACAAGTTTCTACTTGTTGTCGGAGGACGTCGTGACACTTTTATGTATGCATTTTAGTTTTCTCTATATTGTTATCTTGTATTATGACGATCAATCCTTCGCCACGCCTCGTGATTCAGCCTTAGTCGGGGTGTAACATCATCCATATTCAAACCGTGTTGTGTAAACTGTCAGAGAATTCGAAAGAGTTCATGATATTGTTCCATCACAGACCTTGAATCAACGATCTTGTAATTATTAAAATTACTAACAAGAAACTTCTTACTAGAAGCATCTCCTGCCATATATTTTGATTCAAGTTGATCCCATAGCTCCTTTGCCGAACCCACGTTTTGGTATACATCAAATAAGGCATCAGACATACCGTTCAAGATGTGTTCACGACATAAGTAATCCTCATTCTATCACTTGTATCTTTTCCTTGTCTGCTCCAGCGTCTCGTCCTCCACAAACTCAGGCATGAGGGTACTCAACATGTACATAACTTTCAACGTGGTGAGAAGAAAGTGCATCTTCTTCTGTGAGCGCCTAAAATCATTCCCCTCAAACTTACCTAACTTTCCAAATTTCGCAGTCATATCCTTAACAGTGTCTCCCATGATTAATACCAGAAAATATTGTAATCTTTGTAGGAATTTTATCTGGTGTGTGAATGGTTTATAATCTTGATATCAATCTGAATCGTGTAATCACTTTCAGATTAAAGTATTTCGACCCTATATGCCTCGGGTTCACGAAATCCTTAATCGGATAAGACATATTGGCAATCGAATTCTAAGGCACGGGAAATCGATCAAAAAACTATAGAATATTATATGTTGTTCAATTTTCCAAACAAGGCCCTGGTTATAAATAACCACGGAAAAAGTAGTTATTTTCGGTTATTTAGTAACCACTGAAAAGTAGCTATTTTCGGTTATTTAGTAACCATCGAAAAGTAGTTATTTTCGGCTATTTCCCAACCATCACAATGGTGATTAAAAGACATATGTCAGTTATTTTCAGTTTTGGCAGATCTAAAGAAAATTATTCTTTGTATACTGCTTTTGACCATGCTCCATTAACGTTCGATATCCAGCTAACAATGACCAGTGTGCACTCCTCAACTTCCTAGACGTCGTTATTTTTAGGGATTTTGGGTGGGTTTTTGGATGGGGGTTTGTTTTTTATTTTTATTTTTTTTTTTTTTTTTTTTTTTTTATTGTTTGTGGGGGGGGGGTTTTTTTTTTTTTTTTTTTTTATTTTTTTTGTTTTTTTTTTTTTTTTTTTTTTTTTTTTTATTTTTTTTTTTTTTTTTTTTTTTTTTTTTTTTTTTTTTTTTTTTTTTTTTTTTTTTTTTTTTTTTTTTTTTTTTTGTTTTTTTTTGGGGGTTTTTTTTTTTTCTTTTTTTTTTTTTTTTTTTTTTTTTTTTTTTTTTTGTTTTTTTATTTTTAGGTTTTTTTTTTTTTTTTTTTTTTTTTTTTTTTTTTTTTTTTTTTTTTTTTTTTTTTTTTTTGGGAGCTAAACTTGCATAAGGCCATTGGTCTCAAGTAAAACACAATTACCTAAAATGATAGTTGATAACACTAAAATTACCAACATCGAGCAACTTCGTCTTTAGATAGAACAAATCTGGCCAGAAGTATGTTCACTACTAGGTTTAGAATAACGACATAAAACATGGTACATTATAGAAGTGAAAAAATGTGCAGGATGTGTGATTCAGCACCATATACTAGTGTGGCAATTCGATTCTTTTACTTATAGATTGGTTATTCCGGTTATGTTTTTTCTCTAATAGGTAAAATCAAAAAAATTATCTTAAAAGTAAAGAGATCAGATGTGTCAAAGGTCACCAAAAGTGTATTTCTAATGCATAAAATTTCCCAAGTCACATAAAATAACTGGACTAAAAATGTTTCAGGTCAGCCACTAGCTTTTTTTACCAGTAACCCCCCCCCATATTGATACCTCTCAAGTTTTTGCTCATGAATCTTTCAGAGTCATCATACGTGCTCAGTTATATCTAGTCACGTCTACAAAATAATTTATCAGGAAAAATTGAGATGTAACGCGATTTAGTGAGTCAGCAAAAACTTTAGGTTCACCCATATTCCTTAATCTCGTAACAAGGTTATCCTCAAAGGAATGGAGGTAAACAATGATTATTCCAGTGGCAACAATCTCCAAAGCTTTATTTACCTACATTCTCAGCTAAAATATTCGTACAAATTAGATGCAGAATGCGTGTCATGAAATTGCTTAACCAGCACTTCTAATTACATATTACGTATTGTCGTAACACGCGGGTACCATGCTAGTTTTAACAAATCATGGGGGAAGACGGCCATACTTAAAAGAGTAGAGTGGTTTTGTTAATGTTGTCTACTTGGAAACTGAGTTGGAAATCGTGATACATTAACTACCACATGATCGACCATGATATTTGATATATAATAATCCAAGTCTACGATCTCAAATTGAAATAAAAGACCATAAAACAAGATAAACATTAATAAATAAAATGATTCAAGGCATCCAATGAAAACAACAGCATGTTAACTTATTCTATTTACTATTTATATTTACCACATTATTTAAAATGATATATATATATATTTACCATTTATTATGAAGCAAATCTCATGTAAACCTTGTTTGAATACAATAAAATCCTCCATGTAAAGAGTTTTAGATTAAGGAAATGACCCCGTATACATTTTTTTGGTAAGAAGGTGAAATTATATTACCAATAAGAGATTTGTACAAACTTAAAAGGCATTGGGACAGGCCCCAATCCTTGATACAATCACAAAGATTCATCCTACAATATGTCTATAAAAAACAAATAGACAAACAAAGATATCAAACAACAATGATATCTAGCAGCATACAATTGATGTAATCACTTAGGAACATACTAAACACAGATTCCAGAACCAAATCTCTGTCCTCTAGTTCTTTTACACTCAATCAGTGTGATTAGGTAAAGAACCAGGCAACCATGGAGAAACCACCTTATCTAGCTACATTTCCTTCTATAAACACCCACCCTAAGCCAAAGAAACCTAAACTTTAGTATAGGGGCTCTTATAGGAGGCATCACTAGAGAAGGAGTAAAACTCCTATTCACACTGAGATCCACCACCAAAAGCTACATTTCCATTACTGGCATCACTTTTCATTTAGGATTTACTCAGGGATACATCCCATTTGGCTACATTTCCCCAACTATTGCCTAGCCATATAGACCAACAATCAAGGCATCACCAAATTGGCCTCCAGCCATAGCACGAAACCTACCTTATTATTGTACAGGTTTATAAATTTCCAGGATCGTATTATGAATACAAGATTGACAGGAATTGATTCTAATATTATTAATAACATAATATCGATTACATTGTTATTTTAGACACACTTACAAACATATATTTGACCCTTATTTATACTTATCTAAACGACACATACCAACCATTACAACTGTTCGGTTGGTGGTAGTTATACCCTTTCCTAACTAACTTCCCAACCGCCTATTCGGTTGTTAACTTTAAGTCTAACATATTCGGCCCTTAGGCTATACGTTTATTACATAAGATAGTAAATACTTTGTCCAACAAGACTTATGCAATTAAAGTCCAACAGTTCCCCCCTAATTGTTTAAGTCTTGTTCTTCTAGTCTTCATACTCTTTCACGAGGCGTTGTTTTCCTTTTTTTCTTTTCCTTTTGTGTCGCTCTTCAACGGCAGTCACCCACAAAAGTTCTCCACCAAATCGTTTGGTGTATTCTTGGCCGTATAATCCTTCAATCGTTCACGTGTTCCTCTTCTTCTTCAAGAGTCGACTGAAGTTGTTTCACGTTTGCAACTTCCGTTGGTTCTGATCGTGCACTACCATCTCCAACGTTTCCAATTGTTATTCAGGTTCGTAGTTTGTTTGACAACGTGTTCCACCGAGGCCTTTTCCCTTTTCGGTATCGCGCTTTTTATCAACGAAGCGTTGTTGATTTCTTTCCTTTGTTGTCGCGTCCCTGCAGTCCCCAACAAAGTTCCTTCCACCAGTTCGTTTGGTGTTTTTCTTCACGTTCTCTTCCTCGCATTCTTCCTTTCCAGTCATCATGTATTTTCCATTGTCTTCGTCAAGATCAATGTCTTCCGCAGCAGATGTTCCTGCGTTCTCTGCACTCAGTGGCAGTCTTCCTTTCTTCCATGATTGTCCTGTAATACGAGTCGCTCCCAACAAAAGTCTTTCTTCTTGGTCCAATTAGATCCGGTTATGTACCATATAAAAGCCCAAAACCGTTTGGCTTTTTCTTTTGTGTCGGTCCTTTCCATTTTGCAATTTTTGAGAATCCAACCGTGTTCTTCTATTAAGCAATCTTCTCTAGTCCTCTTGACACATTATTGCTTTCAACCATGGCTTCTCTAATCCCTCCTGGATATGCCATACAACACCTTGAACACGCATTGCGCCTTCTCCCGGATTTGCAAATGTCCCATAACACTTCTGGTTCCAACCATTCCTCACAAACAGCCCTTATGGCCTTTCCTTGATGAACCAAGTTTCACAACGACAACAGCCCTTATGGCTTTGTCTCTGTTTTTCGATGCACAGTAACTTCTTCGTTACTTTTGTCTTTGCTTTCTTTCTGATTTCCAACAATCAATCATACAGCAAACACACTTTTTTCCTTCAGAATTGTTGCACCAACAATCCTTGGTGTCTCTCCCCTTCTAAGTCTTTTGATCTTCTTGATCAAAAACTTGAATCAAAACTTGTAATCTTGCAACCTGCTCTGATGCCACTTTTGCACAGTTTTATTAATTTCCAGGATCGTATTATGAACACAAGATTGACAGGAATTGATTCTAATATTATTAACAACATAATATCGGTTACATTGTTATTTTAGACACACTTACAAACATATATTTGACCCCTATTTATACTTATCTAAACGACACATACCAACCATTACAACTGTTCGGTTGGTGGTAGTTATACCCTTTCCTAACTAACTTCCCAACCGCCTATTCGGTTGTTAACTTTAAGTCTAACATATTCGGCCCTTAGGCTATACGTTTATTACATAAGATAGTAAATACTTTGTCCAACAAGACTTATGCAATTAAAGTCCAACAGTTCCCCCCTAATTGTTTAAGTCTTGTTCTTCTAGTCTTCATGCTCTTTCACGAGGCGTTGTTTTCCTTTTTTTCAGGATTAAAGCTAAGAAAGGTTCTCACTGTCATGATATAAGGCCCTCAGCAGTAACTTATGAAGACTACTAGGTGATATCTAAGCCATATCCAGCATCTACTCTCTTATTTAGCAGACCTATCTCAAAAGCCAGCTTCCAAGAATTCTAACTATCAGCATTCAAAACTCTAACGTGTTGATCACATGAAAATCTACAAATTAGGAATAAATCCGAATACACTCCCCTAAAAATTCCAAGCTGTAAGCCAAAGTGCAGCTATACTCCCACAGTATGTTTTAGCATATCAACAAAATAAGAAGGATGACCCCCGTATACATATACATGTATTAAGGCTTTGGAGTTTTCCCTTTTTATGCAATATTATCAAACACCATACTATCAAAACTAATTGATGTGGTTATCAATGTTGTGCCACTAGGGTGGAATGATTAACCATCTTGCTAAACCTAAATGCATGACATAAGGCTCATGTTATAGATACCCCTAAAAAACCATATGTATCTTCTCATGTTTTTTGATTTATTTTTTTACTTTTTTTTATTTTTTTTATTTTTATAATTTTGATTATATTATAAAACTGTGAAATTGGAAAATGCGGAACGTTAAATATAAAGTTAAACAAGTTAAAAGTATTAAACTAACAAAAATATAGAATAGAAACTGATAAAAAACTGTGTCGCACTGTAAACAACTGAGAGACAAAAAAACATGTTTTGTGTTTTTTTTACTTTTTCTTGTATTTTTTGGCGAGCCAGAGGATATCAATAGTAGCACCCTAGTTATATACATGCATTGTTAGATGATGAGATAGATGATGTTGAAAGCATGAACCCATCATTGTTTTAAATGATATAAGTCGTAGTATAAAAATTAAAATATATTATTAGGACGTCTTTAACACGTTATTGCAAGTTGACTTTTAATTTTTTGTGTCACCAATTTTATAGTTGTTATGTTTAAGAGTGATAATTATTTAAATGAAAATGGTAACTTGATGCGTTATCATACAAAAACGAGATGGAATTGATCCGCGCGTTGCGGCGGTGCATTTTTTTTTATGCGTGTATTTTTTTTTGAACTGCGATTTCATTTCTATTTTCTATATAAAAGCTATTGAGCATATTAAATGCATAAGTTCTTTACGATACTATATACAAACATAGTTACTATAAGTTGTCAAATTTTGGTTAGTGGTGAAAAAAAAGTCTAAACATATTACTCCCTCCGTCCCTAAATAAGTGTCCACTATTGACTTTCGAAGTCATTCATCTTCAACTTTGACCTTAAATTATTTTGATTGTGCTATATAATATGAGGAGAGTTATATTGAATACCAAAAAAAGGTTGGATACTAGGGGATTCATCCACACCATCAATCTAAAAAAAATCAATGGTTGTGATTAAAAGCATTTAATTATTTCACCAATTTTTTAAAATTTAAATATCTCCTAAACCGTTAATCGTTAAGTAAAAAAAAAATATCATCACGACGAGCATTTAATTATCTTTCAATAGATATCCACTTTGATATACTTTCGACAAAAAAAAATTTTACGTTTTTTTCATCTTTTTCCACGTTTTTTTCAGATTTTTTCAGATTTTTCACGTTTTTTTACTTTTTTCAACTTTTTTTTTCGTTTTTCACGTTTTTTCGAGAAAAAGTTTTTTTTCGTTTTTCCCGTTTTTCACGTGTTTCCTCGGTTTTATTTCCTGTTTTTGAAATTTGCTTAAAAATCTTATATGATATAACACTAAGATCATATAATATTTAACACTAAAAAAGAAAATTAAATAACATATATGACAGTAACACAATTCATATATACATAACACAATCAATATGATTTAACACTAACTCATATATGATTTAACATACATCTAAATACATAGATGATCACATGCAAGTTTCAATGAAAAAAGTCGAAAAAAATGTGAAAAAACGTAATATTTTTTTGTCGAAATATAAAGCAAATTGAGAAAATCGTGAGAAAAAAACGTGGAAAAAAAAAAGGGAAAAAAATAAAACCGTGAAAAAAATGTGAAAAAAACGTGAAAAAAATGTGAAATAAAAACAGTGAAAAAAGTGAAAAAAACTTGATTTTTTTTTTTGTCAAAGTATATCAAAGATTGATATCTATAGAAAGGATAATTAAATGCTATCGTTAGGAATATTTTTTTTTTCGCTTTGACGATTTAAATCTGTTTGATAGAAAGAAATAAATTTTGAAAAAAAAGGTTGAAAATAATTTTTGGTTTAATCTTATCTATTAGATTAAGATGAAGATGAATGGTGGAGATTGGTCCCCTGGTATCCAAAAAAAACTTTGTATCCAAATGAACCTAAATCATATAATATTTGATGCAAAATATATGAATAGATTGAGTTTTCAATGTATTTTCATAGATATGATTTTCATCAAGTATTATATAACACAAACAAAATAATTTAAGGTCAAAGTTGAAGAAAAATGACTTTGAAAGTCAATAGTGGACACTTATTTAGGGACGGAGGGAGTACAAAATTAATTATAATATAACTTAAAAGATAACTTTATACATTTTTTGCCAAGTGTTTTACACATCTTCTCTCTTATCATTTTTTACCAATCAATATTTTAAATCAACCAATCACATTTATACGTCTAATTCTAGGTTCAAGTATTAAGCATACATTTCATTTTTCAACTTAAAATAATAACGTTAAATATTTAACTTGGCAAAGAAGTCACTGATTTCTTTGGTGATACATGCGTGGTGCTTACCACATGCAGTTAATCCTCGTGGCCCACTTCATCAAAAATCACAAAATAAAAAAGTTAAAAAGAATGTAGGTAATAAAAAAGTTAAGCTTCCGTTACATCTATACATTTTTTGGGGGCTTGTTTATTTTCTTTTGGGCTGGACTAAAGTAGTAGCCCATTTTCAAAAGCAGCTATTTTGTCGTATACGTGATGAGTTTTAGGATATAGGGAAATAACAATAAACAATTGTATGCTTTTTTAACAAAGTTGTATGTTGACACACAAATTTAGCTAACTTTGTTTTGTGCTTGTCTATATGTGTGAATAGCCAATTAAAATTTTTTTTGAAAGAGTGAATCTTCTTTTTATTAACTAGAAAAACCCAAGCCGAAAGCAAACCCGAGGCTTCACTAACCCTGCAAACCTATAGAACCGAACCACTAGTATTACTCCACAATATAGACTGTTTCGCTTGAGATGGTCGCCCTTGGAGGTTGAAGCGTGATTTGAACCTAAAACATCTCATGATGAATCACAAAAGACTACTTATAAGGTTAAAGTTGTTTAGTGTCATTGTACAATTTTTATAATAATTGCATGTAACTAATCCAAAAATGTATAATACAGTGTTTTTACAAGAATAGTACCAAATCATTAAGGATTTCTTTTTGGCAAAACACTAAACTTGGTTAAAAACTTGAAATGAAACATAACCAAGCACAAGATCTTAGTGTGTTATTTGGCTGTAAATCTTTCATTTCATGAATTACTAGACGTGCACTTAATTACAACATAACAGTACACTATGTACCGGCTAAAAAGTCTTCTTTTCAAGGGTTGCTTAAAGAAAATACAATAACATGTGAACAAGTCTCTTAAATCAATTGTTAATAACTTAATTAATATTAATAATTAAATGCATATCTGTTTTCCTTATTATTATTTTTTTGTCATTTGTAAAGTTCTTAATAGATCTTTATTAATTCAGGAAGGATAAAAAATTAGAAAACCAAGAAGCTTTGTATCATATGACTTTGTGAAAATTAATAACTTCAGTAAGCCTCTTTAAATTACACCAATCAAAGCCCCAAAGTAGTTTTATCTAAGAGTTCCATTGTTGATCTACCTGAATTTACAAATGAAAATCAAGTTTCTTGCCTAAAGACATGTTAGAAGTTTTCAACGTTGCCATTTAATTTATATCGTATGAATTGTTTTATAAAATATTAATGTTTTATCATACTTAATTAAAATATACATCAAAGTCGCTCCGGTGCATAGATCATCCCCTCTAATTTTTAAAATTATAAAATTTCATATTGATGCTTGTTCATGATAACCACATGACAATATATAATCTTTGTTTCTTCAATGAAAGAGTTTACTAAACTCTTCTTGCATACTCATCCGAAAGATCTATTTCCCCATTGAATTCGTCTCTTTACACTTACTTTGACCCGAAACATTATAGGCTTGACCACAGTTAGATTATTATGATTACATGGCCGATATATAGAAGAAAATCTGAAAAAGGACAATATGCAATTTGATTAAGATAAACTTAAGAGGATAATAAAAGATCCTACCAACAGATAAATTACGATAGTTTGCTAGTAATTGAAGGGATTAGAAATTATATATAATTGTATGAAACGGATCATCAGTATCGCTCCATTGGTAAAAAAACCAAAGTAAAATTGATCAATATGAAACCCTCAGTGTACAAACTCTACATGTATTGAAGTAGACATGAATATTCTAAGCTACAAGAGGTCCTTTACTCTAATGGGACCTAATGTAAATTGCTTACATAAGCCGTTTGATAGCCTATGTGAAAAAACACTCATATACCCACGACACAAAAAATGTACGCAAAAGCGTTTGCACGACCTGGTAATTTACCCTTCGATTAAACGCTCGATCACCTTCATATGCTCTAAAAATAGTTAAGAATTAGCGATGTGTAAAACAGGGTAGAACAACTTATTAGAAAAGAAATAGTGTGATCAAATTTGGCTGTTTTGGAACGGGCTTATACACGGGTTATGGCTGAAACAGGTTTTATACGGGTCAAACTGAAAAGAAGAAAAAAATTGTCAACGAGGATCTTTAAAACTTTATGATTGATAATTAGCGTACATTGAATAATCCCATTTATTAAATACAAAATATTATTATGAAGTTTTTGATTGTCAATACAACAGTTTGCGAGACTTTCGACCAATTGCAGCCCATTTTGTTTTAAGCAACTATTTTAATTTACCAGTTTGGCCCATTAAAGATAAAACATAACCCGGATAATATAAATTTATATTTGTCAAGAGATTAACTAAAGCTTAAAAAGAGTAGGGTTGGATCAAGTGGTTTTAACACCCTTGCTTCTGGAGACAATAAGGAACCGAGTCAATGGTTCCGATCCTCACCCCACAAGGCCGCCTTTGGTAGGTAGGGTGTCTACGTCTCAACCTCTCCCATACACTTTGGAAACGGGTAATTGACCCAAAACCGGGAAGACGGTTCTGGAGATATGATTTTTATTAAATAAAGCTTAACTGACAACTAAAAGAAAATGAGGTGGTTGGCCAGCAATAACGACTGTAAACACCAACCCAATAATTTTTCTTGTCTCCTTGAATCAAATAATCTCCATAATATGGTATACTTTCGCTTGCTGCATCCTCCAAAGTAGAAAGAATCTCAACCTACAATATGAATGATGGATTTATTATACAATATCGTCAACAAAATGCGTGCAATGATGTGTAATTGAGCACCATATACTAATGTGGCAATTTGAGTTATTTAGTTATATATGGGGTATTATTCAGGTTATGTTTTATATCTAATAGGTAAAATTAAAAGATCATCTTAACAGGAAAGAGATCAAACAAGCGAGACTTCGACCCAAAATGTATTTTTAATGCAAGTAATGATATGTAATTTTTGTTATCAACAATAAACACGAACTATTTTTACTAAAAATGTTTTCGGGTAAGCTATTATCTTTTTTCCAAATCCACCATTGTTTGATACAGTCTTCAAGGTTGCTCATAAATTTTAAAATTTTCATACAGCATCATGTGCATCCTTGCCACATCTAACACTAGAAATGTCGAGTAATATATAACATGTTATGCAGGTAATCTAATTATATCAGCTGTAAGATTGTGTGATAAAATTTCCACCATAATTACTAAAAGTAAAGATTATGATATCACAGTGGTCCGTGCACAAGACATTATTGTGTTAACCTTCATTTAAAAATCCCCAAAAAATCAATCTCTTTCTCATAAAACGCAAGCCATCTTTCATTACTGCAGGCCATGTTGAATCCAAAACAAATTTGCCCACATCATCATTGCCAATATTCAAAAGGGAGATTTTGCCACACGTCTTCAGCTAGATGAGGTAGTACTGGAACAACGACTCTCACTATGGAGAATAGATGCTATGCATGAAATGTTTGACAAATCCACCTTGTAAAACTCAAACAACCAGCGGAATAGAATCAACATACTATAGTGTACTTAATACTTATGTCACTCTGAAGTGGATAAAACTTCATTAAAATATATAAGAAAATGTCTTACCCAACATAAAAGCGATCTTTGGCAACATCGAAGTAGAAAATCTATGCCCCTATTCTGATTCAACAGTCTTACTCTAACTATCTATATCCCCGAATTGTAGTTAGTATATTCTATTTTGTCTCCCTATAGATGTAATTTTCCGTAAAATAACACTCCAACCATCTACCCCCCAATTCTGATTCAACTTCTCAAGATCAGATAACAAAACTGAAAATTCATTATTATCAAAGACATGTCCAAATCACAATCACATTCAAGAGTGTCACAATTATACCACCAGCTCAAGTCAAAAGAAACACACTTGAAATATTACAAAATAACCATGCAGTTGGCAGCTCTATGAGCATTCAAATCACCAAATGTACACATGGGACATAGAACATAAACCTTCCACACGTATAGTAAATTACTAGTTTATAATTATTCAGGTGTCACACTGTCAAAATAATGACTTAAAAACAGTTATTCGAACATAATCACACCATTTTTTTATACAAAAGACTTAGAAGAATCCCACTTAAGACAAAACAAACACACATATGATTTAAGTACTAATGGCCAGGTTAAAAATGACTTTGCAGAGATCTCAGCACTTCTTCGGTTGTCACTTTTCAGTTCTTGAAAATCCTAAAATAAGTACTATGCAGTCTATCAACCTTGACTTCAAGCCTGCAAGTTTAAAGATTACACAATAAGTCATTGTAAACTCATAACAGTTCTAGTATGATAAAGTATGCTCTATTTTAACACAAATACATTTAAAAGCCTTTTGCCGATCCTTAAAGTAAACACGAATTTTAAATTGCTCGGGAAAAAAAATTCTTACACTGGCCGAAACTCGAGGCCACATACGATGAGGCCTGACATAGTTCCTTCAAGACTTGTAAATTTCATATTTATAGAAAGAGAGTCATCTTTGAATTCATGAGCTGAGTTAAATTTCCAAAGTTGAATCTCCATCCATCCATCTTCCCTTTGATTTGGAACCCTGGTAGTATCATTTATATTCAATGGGCTTGGAGTTATGAAATAAAAAATTTCGGCCTGATTATTTTCTTGGTGGATTAAATCTCGTACTTTCACCGGACATTGCAGCCCCTGACATTTTTTTGAAATCTTGAACACAATGTAACACATGTATTCTGTATCAGGTGATAACATTTGACTTTCAATTGTGCATTTGATATGGAATACTTGTTGTGGTAAAAGCTCACACACCTTCCCAAATCTGCATGTGCGACATATAGAATATGGTTACATGCGTCTTAAGAAAATTCATTTGGAGACGCAGAAAACTAAATCCATATGGTAAAGCTTTTTAACCATCTATTCACAAAATCTTTAGTATTTTATTTGATAATGTACATTTAGGTTAGCTTTAGCTGTTACGTAATTCAATTAATGTTTTACAGGATTCTGTCAAAAAATCAAACCTTGCCTCCTCATGAATTGAATGTTCTTGATTTAACAGTAGAGGATAACCCCAGCAGAAAATTTGAATAAATTGCCTTTGCAGAAGCTGAGAAGTTCTTCTTTTCCCTTTTACTTTGCCCAACCATAACATGTCCTCAAGTTTAGTGTACTTTCTCCTTTAAATATATCTTAAAGCTTAGTTGGCAAACTGTTGCTGTTGATACACGCCTGAAGTTTTATTCAATACTTGCGCGGCTACCTCCAACTTTTCCAATTTTTCTATCAAGTTTCACCAGTAGAATAGATCAAGTAAAAAGCATGTAACTAAAATAAGACTAAATCATATACATACAAAATTCCCACCACCAGCGTTGTAATAATATAAAAGTAAATTGCAAAAACCGTCCACGTGGTTTGCCATACCACAGCCGCGAATTCAAAAACATTAAGAAGGCAGGGCAAAGTTCATTTGGGGAACTTTTGGTTCAATTTTCATCCCTAACCAAAGTGAAATGACTGACATACCAGTATTTAACCTTTTTTTTTTACCCAAATGACGGTATTTCAGTCTTTTCACTTTTGCCCAGGAGGAAAAGTGAACTGGAAGTTCCCACACAACAAGACTTGCGCGCTGTCACTTTTGGAGTTATAGTGAGTCGCCGTAGAGTTGGACAAACCATTATGACGTCTTTTATTTTTCAGCTTACCTGTATTATAAACAAATAATTTTTAGAGCATAGCAAAGGAATATATTTACAATTTACCATCTCGAATGGCTCTGAAATTCAATGCCTTCAACATAGAATCGCACCATCTCCAATACTGTTAGTTAAAAAGCTCTCCAGTAGAAACACAAACACTCATCCCATTCTGGTTTCGAGTATCGGAACATCCAACTCAATCATCCTCCAATCCTTGTTTTCTCCATGTTGCAAAATATGCATGCTGACTTTCGGCCCCCTTTCTATACTTAAGGTTAACATATGCTGGTATACTTGAAAAGTTTTTTGAATCACAAAATTTAAAGACTAGATAGACTCCATAAACAACATCTGGAGATAAAAATTGAGCATTTGTCTTGATATTGATGTTTAAGTTGGAAATATCTGACATCTCCACTACTGTACCAAACCTGCACATATTTAAAAAAATGTTCATGATGTGTTTATAAGTCGCAGCTTACTCCTATCATGCACTTATACTTTTGAATTTAATATTTGTTATTTTTCTCCATAAACATTAGAAAAAGAAATATATATACATGTCCAACAACAATTCATATATTCACTTATCACTTGTTAACATGGGTAGAGAGAAGAACCTTGATTCTGGAAGAGATTGCCACTTCAGTGGACAACAGTTTATGTATGAAAACGTTGTGGCTGATACCATTTTATTTCTTTCCCCGTTACCATCGAATGACAGCTGCTGTTACACGACATAAATAAATTCAGACTCTATTTGCATCGATCATGTGTAAATGCAAGTAGGATTTTTAAGTTGTCCCTCAATAAGTAAAAGATGCATAGAACACGAGAAATACAACATAACCGAGATATGCGAATGAACTGATTACCACTTTGTCTTGTTTCAGGAGGATTCCCTTGGAAAAAATGTTGTAAAGATCCTCTTTCTTGATGGTAGAATAATCATCAGGGCACTTTGACATCTGGAGTATTTCTTTGTAGTCTTTAGGCAATTTGGGCTCCCATTTCTCATAATCCTCCTGTAATAAACAATTAATAAACTCATGTTTTATATAGTGACTCTCTTACAGTTTATAAAACAGTTAAAGGACATAGTTTAGGTATATATGAATCAAAAGTTAGCAATTTTGTCAAAATATAGAAACTTACCTGAAATTCCAATGATTTCTTGAGTTGTATGACCACTTCATCAGCTGTTGG
>BQNB010083396.1:15444-20444 GCA_026074375.1 Tanacetum coccineum
TAGGATTTAATTAGATTAAATTAGTTTTTAATTCATAATAAATTCAAAAATTATCAAAAAAAATATTTTTCTTTTTCCTAAAATTTTATTTTGTCTTATTTCAGGTTTAGAAATTTAGTTTGCATTTTTAAGAGTTAGTATTGCCTTACTTGCTTATTCGTCGCGTTTTATTTGTTTCCCGTTAATTGTTTAAGTGTTTAATTGCTTTTAATTGTTTATTTTAATCGTTGCTTTTATTTAGTAGTTATAGATACTCAAAAATATCTTTTCTCTCATTCAAATCGTAATCCAAGCTAAAGCGTTGGTTTCAATTTCACAAGTCGTTGGGGAAACGACCCGGGTGATCATACTTCCCGGTTAAATATACGTATTATATATTATATATATCTTTTAGAGTGAGATTTTCTTAAGGGAGACTTTAAGAATGTTCTTAATTGCTTTTTTAGAATATTATTATATATTTTATTGTGTATAGAAACTCACTATCACTTACTGCACCCACCTTAACGGGCCGCGTAAGTTGTTGACTGCGAGGAAGAGAGTTGGACCTTTACTAGCTCGCAGATTAGCATCGAGGCACGCATCACCTTGTTCTTCAGACCATCACTCATCTTCTTCTAGTTCATTTTTGGATTCTTCGCCAGTTCATTCTTCGGGTTTGGATGCATCAGATCAGGCTCATTCTAGACCTTCAACTAGAGATGTATCACCCAGATTGTGTTACCCTTCGAGGAGAGCACCTCGACGTAGTGAGGCATTTCATCGTTGGTGTGCTTCTCCATTATCTACTTTGTATCCACCGACTACATTAGAGTCATCATCAGGAGATTCATCAGAGAGACCTCTACATTCATCTTCACATTCTGCTGGACCATCTCGCAAGAGATGTAGATCCCTGGTTGATTCTGTACCATCATCTACGCCAGTTATGGGATCATTAGCTCCTACTCGTGATGATCTCTTACCACCTCGTAAGAGGTTCAGATATTCATATTCGTCTGAGGCTAGCATAGAGAAGGATGTCGAGGTTGGTCCTATAGAGATTAGGGTTGATATGGAGTTAGGTATTGGTGATGGGGATGATGTTAGAGACCATGTTGAGATTGACTCTAGGGATGTCAGGGATGATACAGAGGAGTATGAGGCTGACATCAGTGCTGGAGACACGGTTGAGGTAGGTATCGACCCGATGTCCGCACCGATAGTTGATGAGGAGATTGTAGAGCCAGCTAGAGAGGATTCTTCTGATTCGTCTGGCACTAGGGATGGCATTGTTAGGTCATTCGAGGATATGCCGATTGACTTGGGTGATGTTGTGCGTGACTTTTACCATCACATGTCTGAGGTTCGTATTGATAGGATTGTCGGGATTGAGACTGCTCAGAGCCGGTTGGAGGCCGATCAGTTGATAGCTAGCGGAGACAGAGCTAGGATGGCCGAGAGGATATATAGCTTGAGGTTGGAGAACCTCAAGGTTCGTGCTATGTTGGATATTGAGAGGGATCGTGTGAACAACCTTCGTCTTCATATGTCCCTTTCACAGGAGGAGTTTTTCGTCAGTTCGTAGGATGCCGGATGATACTAGGGGGGAGACTTAGGAGGTTGGAGTCATATGTTGAGAACGTGTGGGCGTTTTCGCCGTTAGCACTAGGCAATACATGTTACTGTAGGACATCTAGAAGATGGTTAGGTATAGATGTTAGCAGTTAGAAAATATATGTGGATCATGTACTATTTTGGAATTGGTTGTAACCGAATTATGCTTTTATTCATGAAATGAAAAGCTTGTTTTGGACTTCTCGGCTTATTTATCTTATATTGTTATTGATTGTTTCTGGGCAATGTATTGTAATTATATTTTTTTTCATAGCATGTATTAAATTATCGTTATCTAATGATAGTGTATTCGTAAAAAAATCTCACCATGGGTTGTGTCTTGTGTTGTAGAACAATAACTATCACTCGCTCCGGTATGACCCCTGAAGCAATCAAATAACTCGTTAACCGACGTGTGGAAGAAGCGTTGGCTGCTCATGAGGCGACCCGTGCCGCCAATGCTCTCGAGACTGAAAACCAAAGCCAAAATGGCAGTGATGGTGACAGTGGAAATGGAAATGGTAGAAATGGAAATGGTGGAAATGGAAACGGTAGAAATAAGAATCCAGATGAGAATTTTAGAGGTGCTAGACCTGTTACTAGAGAATGCACCTACCAGGACTTCATGAAGTGTCAACCACTCAACTTTAAAGGAACGGAAGGAGTTGTAGGATTGATAAGATGGTTTGAGAAGATGGAAACAGTGTTCCATATCAGCAACTGCCCAGAGAAGTCCCAAGTTAAGTATGCTACTTGCACCCTGTTGGACGATGCACTAACTTGGTGGAACTCACATAAGAGGACCATTGGGACTGAGGCTGCATTTGCCATGTCATGGAGAGAGCTCATGAAGCAAATGACTGAAGTGTACTGCCCAAGGAATGAGATTCAGAAAATGGAAACTGAATTATGGAACTTAAATGTGAAGAAAAATGATTTGACTGCTTATACTCAGAGATTTCAAGAGTTGACAATGATGTGTACTAAAATGGTCCCCGAGGAGGAAGATCGGGTAGAGAAATTCATTGGAGGTCTTCCTGATAATATCCAAGGGAATGTAATTGCTGCAGAACCCACAAGACTACAAGATGCTGTTCGAATTGCCAACAACTTGATGGATCAAAAGTTGAAGGGCTATGCTGTAAGAAATGCAAATAACAAGAGGAGATTGAACAACAACTATGAAAACAACCGTGGATAACAACCACCGCTCAAACGACAGAATACTAGAGGTCAGAATGTTACTAGAGCCTATATGGCTGGTAACAATAAGAAGAAGGAGTATGAAGGTACCTTGCCCTTCTGCAACAAGTGTAAGCTTCATCATGTAGGCCCTTGCACTATAAGATGTGGGAAGTGTAACAAGATTGGACATTTGACCTGGAATTATAAGGTTACCAATTCCACTACTTCTACCCAGAGAGGTCAAATGGTGAATCAGAGGGATGTGACTTGTTTTGAGTGTGGTGCACAAGGACATTATCGGAAGGATTGTCCCAAGATCAAGAACCAGAACCGTGGGAACAAAGCGAGAGTCCCCGATGCAAGAGGCAAAGCATATGTCCTTGGAGGAGGTGACGCTAACTCAGGTTCCAACACTGTGACTGGTACGTTCCTTCTCAACGTTCATCATGCTTATATGTTATTTGATTCGGGTGCCAATAGAAGTTTCATATCAAAATAGTTTAGTGCTGTGTTGATAATTTCTCCCTCTGCCCTAGACGTTTAGCTTTATGCTGTCGAACTATGCTGACGGAAGAATTCAGAAGAAAATATACTGTGCTTAGAGGCTGTATATTAGGGTTGTTAGGACACCCATTTAACATTAATTTAATGCCCATAGAGTTGGGTAGTTTCGACGTCATCATCGGCATGGATTGGTTCGCAAAGAATCATGCAGACTAGTGGATTGGGGTTCTGTGACAGAGAATGATTAGTGCGTTTTCCCTATGGAAACGAGATTCTGACCGTTCAAGGAGACAAGAGTGATAAGGAGAAGAAATCTACATTAAGCATTATCTCGTGTGTGAAGGCTTAGAAGTATATCGAGAAAGGTTGTCAATTATTCCTGGCACAGGTTACGGTGAAGGAAAACAAAGACAAGTCGGATGAGAAGCGACTTGAAGATGTGCCGACTGTACGGGACTTTCCAGAAGTTTTTCCAGAAGACTTACCTGGACTACCACCCACACGACAAGTCGAATTTCAGATTGACTTAGTCCCAGGTGCTGCACCTGTAGCTCGAGCCCCGTATAGGTTAGCACCGTCGGAGATGGAAGAATTGTCTACTCAACTACAAGAACTTTCTGACAAGGGATTTATAAGGCCAAGTTCCTCACCCTGGGGAGCTCCGGTTTTGTTTGTCAAAAAGAAAGACGGCTCTTTCCGAATGTGTATCGACTACCGTGAACTTAACAAGCTTACTGTGAAAAATCGATACCCACTTCCGAGAATCGACGACTTGTTTGATCAGTTGCAAGGGTCAAGTGTGTACTCAAAGATCGACTTGAGGTCTGGTTACCACCAACTCAGAGTTCGTGACGAGGATATCCCAAAGACGGCGTTTAGAACTCGCTATGGTCATTACGAGTTCCAAGTGATGCCATTCAGGTTGACTAACGCGCCGGCAGTGTTCATGGATTTGATGAACCGGGTATGTAGACCATACCTAGATAAATTTTAGATCGTGTTCATCGATGACATCTTGATCTACTCTAAGACCAAGGAAGAACATGATGTACATCTTAGACTAATTTTGGAGTTGCTCAAGAAGGAAGAATTGTACGCCAAACCTTTGGTAGCCTAGATCTTAGCCTTGCATCCGTAAGAAAAAACCATATCATCTATATAGAGAAATAGATGTATGAACATACCTTGTGTATACTCCCAGTTAATAGCCATCGCTGTCATCACTACATTTCTTGCAACCATTACTGAGCATATACACATCTGACCGAGCATTTCATCTTTCAGTCCAGCCTTTCACTTAGAAATCACCTCACAAGCAACTGTATTATTGAAAGTCAATGACTCATATGCATAAATCTTATCCACTGCAACAACTGCAAAAGCAACCTCATTACTATCTTCTCTATAACTGAATAGTTCATATGTTGAGTGTTGCTCCCTATTACGTGCTAAATGATAGTATCTTAAATCTTGAGTTTGTACTCTTGGTGAACTAGCTACATAATCGATATTCCCATGAGGTTCCACCTCAAATGTATGACCCTCTTGCGGTTCCACCTCAAACTCAACTCTTTGTAACACCTGCATGGAACCCATACCTACACAAGAACCAATGAAAGTTTTCTACTATTTCACACTTTCATTGAAACACATATTCCTATAAAGCACTACCTTTGAAGTAACGTCATCTAACACCTTTATGGTATCCCAGGAAT
>BQNB010083396.1:27944-29047 GCA_026074375.1 Tanacetum coccineum
TTCCCATTGCCGAACCACCAACAACACACGGTCACTTACTAGTCCAAAATTCACCTAAAACCCTAACACATATCCTATAAATACCATGTGATATCACAACTTAGGGTTATAACTCATTTCATTAGCCACCAAATTTTCACACATCTCTCTTTCTCTCCCTCTTTGGCCACGGCACACAACCCACACACAAACACATTCATAACTTTTGATTTCTATTAAGATCCAATCATTCTAAGTTTATTTCTAAGGTTACCTAAGGTAGATCCAAGTATTGGTTGGTTGAATTTCAAGGTTTTTCAAGATTTATAAAATTAGGGTTTGCAAGATTAATTGGGGTTTTTATAGATCTATAGTTCTTGGGTATAGATCTTGTGTTTTCATTACTTGTTCTTATTGATTTGTAAGTTTTTCTTGAATCTTTGCTTGGTTTCATCTATTATCTTTATAGATCTATGCTTGTTCATAAAGATCCATGTGTTTGTATTATTTTTACAAAAGAAATAAATTAATATTTTGTCATCTTTTATAAAGTGGAAGTAAAAATTGTTACAACTTTATGTTTATGATTTATATCATGTTCTTGGTGAGATTAAGGGTTGATGAGAGTTGCAACAATAGAGATTAGGTTGGATTAGGGTTTAGTTTTGTTGGTTGGTTATTGGTGAATAAAGATTAGGGTTAGATTAGGCACTAATATGCGAGTTGGGTTGATTTTTGGTTGTATTTCGGTAAAACACCCTTGCTGTCCCGAAATGGTTTTGAGGTTTTGAGCGACTTAAAAATGTTTTCATTATGCGTAAAAGTAGTTTTTGAAGAGCTTATTTTGAATAGATAGTTTTTCATATATCACACTTTAAAATCAGACTTAAAATGGCAAAGTTATGGCCAAATGAAACTTGAAACATTTTTCGGCAACATAGATGAATAGTGTGCTGTTTGGAATAGTAAAATGGGTTTTTGGACACTTTCGGACATTTTTGGACTTTCTAAACACTAGTGAAACATATAGTAACATATACCTATTTATTAGTATCATTTAAAAATGTTGATAACATATTTTAGGAAAAGCGATAAAGTTACTAAAAATAGTAAGTTTGGTAAAA
>BQNB010083397.1:0-29046 GCA_026074375.1 Tanacetum coccineum
AGACGTTTACGAGATTTTTGATAAATTTTAACGGAGGAGTGACGTTTAAATTTGCTTTTCGTGAATTAAAATTACTTAAGCATTTCGGATGAAATAATTAAGTTGTCGAGATTTATCGAAATATATTTAATAGTAACAAGACTATTAAAATGAGAACGAAACGTTTACGAGATTTCTGATATATTTTGACGGAGGAGTGACGTTTTAATTTGCTTTTAGCGAATTAAATTACTTAAGCATTTCAGAAGAAATAATTAAGTTGTCGAGATTTATAGAGATAATTTTGATAGTAACAAGACTATTAAAAGGAGAATGATGCGTTTACGAGATTTGTTCCATCATTCCTAGACCTAAACGTAAGTAGATGAACGGTTCACATTTGAGTGGTTTAGTGAGGATGTCGGCGATGTTGTCTTCTGACGGAACCTTTTCGATGGAGATATTTCCTTTTTGGACGTTGTCGCGAAGGAAATGGTGACAGATTTTGACGTGTGATTAAAGTTATATACGTAATAATATCCAAAGTAAAGAAATTCCAAAACTACCTTTGAGGACAAAGGTAGTAGGAAAAATCTTAGAAAAATACTACACGTTTAACCGATAAGTGATTACCGGGTCGTTTTCCCAAAGACTTATGAAATTGAGACCTCGTTTGTTATTTGGACAATGACTTGAATTGGTTCGAAGATGATTTGTTTTCTAAAATCCTAATAGTGAGCAAATAAATGGACAATTAAACATAACTACGAAAAAACGATAACGGGAAATAAAGTAAACACGACAAATAAGCTAGAACACTAAAATTAAACCCTAAATATTTTTCTAAACTTTTCTAATCCTAAATGACTATTTAAAAGTAAAAAAGCTAAGGAAATTCTAAACCGAGAGTAATTTGAGCTAAAAAACGAAGAAAACGAGAACGGGGATCGAATCTCGTTCTTTAAAAAATTAACTTTCAAAATATTAACCCTACGGAAGTAAATTTCAATCTAAGCCTAGAATACGATAAAAGAAAATTTTATAAAAAAGAAAATTATTTTTTTTGATTTTTTTTCTATTTTTTAAAGTTTATAATAAAAATAAATGTTTAAAAATATAAAACTAATCCTAAAAATTCTAAGAAAATTACTAAAAGTGTAAAACAACAAAACTGATTTTATAAAAATAGTGACTAAAAATAAGCTAAAAAATTAAGCCCTAAAAAGCCAGAAACTAGCTACGGCTTATTTATTTAAAAAGGAAAGGAAAAAGGTGATAAAAGGATTTTAAATGCAACTTATTTCGAAAAAGTCCCAAGGGCGCAGTTCACTAGTGTGTGTGTTTGTGGGGCGAGTGTGTGTGAAGCTTGAGGACACAGGTTCGAATCCTGCCTCAAGCTTTTTTGCTATTTTTTTATTTTTTGAAAACTCAAAAAGCAAAGTTGTAAAACTAATGAAAACTAACAAATTTTATAAAAACAGCTACTTTTGAAACTTAAGAAATAAGCTGAAAAAGGCTAAAAATTAAGACAGAAACACTTAACATGTTTTTTTTACTTTTTATCAAAACCAAATAAGCTAGAAACTATAATAAGTAAAGGCTAGAACCAAATAAGCTATTTCTGACCTTAAACTACACTAATAAGCTAGTCTATACTAGAAATAAGCAAAAAGAAAGGGCCATAAGCTAAAATTAATCCAAATAGCACTTATTACTACTAGATATCAAACAGAGAAACAAACAGACTTTGAGCTTATATTTAAGTAAGCAAATGGAACTTTTAGAAAATCTAGCTTGTACCACTTTGTAGCTTAACCTATAAGCTACACAAAACCTCTTTTGAAAAGTATTTTGAAAAACAAATGTTTAATGAAAAAGCTACAAGAAGACAGCTTATATACTCAGAACATGCTGAGTTAATTTTTGGTTTTCAAAAGACATTCAGCTGATTTTAAAGCTAAAAACAGATAACAAAACAAACTTATTTTTAAAAAACAAGTTCAACAATATGTAAACCACCCTATAATCTACTTATGCTACTAATATTAAGGCCTAATTACTACTTTAATCCTCTGAAAAGTGAAATTGAAAAGTGCCTTTTGTCTGTTTGCCTATCTGATGCAGTTGGCATATAAATGCCAAAAGCTTAAAACGATGAGTGCAGACCTAAGGAACTGATTTATACACTTTAAAAATACTAAACTAAAAGCAAAGAGAGCAATACTAATAAGCTAAAATTGACTAGATCTTAAAATACTTATGAGGCTATACTAATACTAGCAGATTCAAACTTAACTACTAGCAAACTATTGAAAACTTAGATTAAGCCTAACTAAGCTCACAAACCCCACTTTAATAAACCTTATGATGAAATTAAGAACAAGTTTAAGAAACCAAATGGTATCTAGCAGCACTAACTCAAGTTAGTGCTGCTTGACCCAAACACCTCCTTAAACTCATAAATTCCATATTTAGCTTATCAAAATGAAAATTAATGAACAAAACTCAATTACCAGATATCAAATATCATTAAACAAACCTAATGAAGAAGATTTAAGCATACAAAAACCAGAACAATAAGCTAACTGAGCTATACTAATATTTTTTGTTTTTTCACTTTTTTATGATAGATTATAAGAAACTAAGAATTAAAACTAATAATCAAACATAATAAGCATCTATCAACTATAAAGAGCACAACTAAGAAGGATTAAACAGAAATAAGTAATTAATGAGCAACTTTTAAGCTAATATGCAGAAATAAGCTAAAATATGAAAAATAAAGTAAAACTAAAAATTTAAAGAGAAGTGTACCTCACACCTCAGCTAAACATAGGTAATTGGTCTTAATGGAGCTTAAACAACTAGCTTAAGCTTAATTCCAATACCTAGTCTAATCCTAAGGCTTGACCCTCAAGCACTATTACCAACTTGAAAACTCTCAGCAGCCATCCAATTCCATTGAGTTTTCAAGTTCATGATGAGCTTTTTGTAGCTTAAGAGTAGTAAGAGCTTATAAAAACAGTTTATAAGAGCTTTTTGAAATATTAGAGCATAATGAGTAAAAACAGAACTTGTAATTAAAACTAGGATTTCATTGATTTAAAAGCTGATTACAATACATTAAATAGAGATTACAAAGACTGAAAACAGAATTAAAATTACATTTAAATGAAAACTACATAAGCTATTAAGCTACTAAAAACTAACAGAAAAAGAAGATACGATGTGTGAGGAGATGAGCTCTATTTATAAGGGCTGAGTGAAGCTTCTAGGTCCTAAAGCACACTCCTCTTATCCTTGATCTTGGCCCTTTAATTTCTTCAATCATTGGAGGATGGATCTTAGCCGTTGGATTAAATGAGACACACGGATTTCCAATCTGGCAATCCCACTCTTTGGGAGTGAGTGTGTTTCTTTTGGCTTGAGTTTAGAGTAAAATTTCCCTTAAAGTGTGTTTGTTTTCATCCCACGTGTCATTCCCCTTGTCAGCTTGTCCAATCAAATGCTCTTGAGTGACGTTTTGATGATGACATAGCGCTTAGTACTTGATATCTTCTTTAGCCACGTCATTGTTTGAGAGGAAGTGGGTTTTTACCCTTTTGATTAGGCTGAAAGGTGAAAATGGGGGCGAAGGGTGAACAGTTACCTTCGCGCCCTTTCTTTTCTTTCTACTATTTGTTTGACTCGGCCATTTGGGGCGTTGACTTAGACTGCGGGTTTATTAAAATAGGTTTGGGCCGGTTATATGGTTTTGGGTTATATTTGGAGGATAACGACCTTTAGTTCTTTTATAATAAAAGGACTAACGGTGTTAGGGTTTAAGGCTTTTAGTGAAATTTGTTTTAACATTAAGGGTATTTTAAGTATTTTGAAGATTTTGTCTTTTAGTGGGTTGACTTAGGGTTGATCAGGGTTGACTTTTGAAGACCATTTGCTAGAAAACTTGAATCCTTTCCGTCTCTTGTGCACTCTATCCGTTCCCGTTTCCGTGTTTGCCCGGTTTTGACCATTTTCATGTGATATTTGCAATATCCGTACCTACACATCACCAAACAACAAAACACACATATACAAGCATATTTATGCACATTTTCATCATTTTAGGGCTTGTTTTGATACACAAATAATATGTGATTTCTCACATATCAAAATTCCCCAAACTAAGTGATTGCCGTGTCCTCACGCAATGTTATATGCCCTAAAACCAAATACCTCAAAACTTCCCCAAACTAAATCTTTAAAAAGTAGCAAAGACTTTTGTGGGGAGAGTTAAGAAATCACAAGCTTTAAAACACCCCATTTTCCCTCATAAGAAAATAGTTAAGTAATATAAGTAAATATTTATAATAAATATTTATAAATATACTTTGATAAGTCCATTCGGTACACTTGGTTACCATAAATATATCGTTTATACTATACGGAATAGAACGTTTATGTTTACTAAACATTTTGGAAAAGTTTCAAGAAAAATTATATTTTTCGTCTTTTAGTCGACTTATTAAAATAATAATAATTTATTATTACAATAAAATTTACGTTTTAAGTAAAAATTCTAAGTATAGACTTTTTACAAAATTTCGGCATGACCCGTACGTTTATATGACATTTTTCAAGGTTATCAAACCTTATTTTCAAATAATTTCAACATTTCGACACTTTCCGAACCAAATTCCAAAAATCACATTTCACCACGTTTACCAAGATACTTTCTCAAAACAATCTTCTATCTAATTTCACAAGTACTTTTCACTCTCCAAAAGCTCATCAAAACTCTCAAAACGACTAGTTAACGCTTATTGGGCTTTAAGGCCCAATAAGGATCCATTATACTTTTTATGTATCCAGCATACGTTCTAAGCCTAAAACTAAGGCCCAATAGCATATATAAGCTCATATCAATAAGAAATAAAGTAATCCGGACCACAATAAGCCATCAATAAGCCACGGCTCATGGATTGCTTATTGGGCCGTGAGCCCATATGCTCAAAAATATGTATACTAAGCTTAAAAATAAGCTAATAAGCTACGTATCGCATTTGGTTATCACCATAAGCTATAATATAAGTCCACAAAAATATGGCATACTAGGAAAATAACCAAGAATACCCTCCTTGTATTTCCATGAGTTGTCGTGGGCCTATAAGCCCAAAATAAGCTTATTCAAACACAACCATAAGCCACAATAAGCTATATACAAAATAATCTATATAGCAAATATATGTTTTTCAAATATCACGGCCACAATATCAAAACTAACAAAACCTTATGATTTTTCCTTTTTTATTTCGAACCAAAACGCACCCTAAATATCCATTTGTAAACTTTTCGCTTTTGATTTTTAACGATCGGGCCGTACAACTAACATCTATGCATCACTAGCAACCCAAAAGTACAAGTTAAAAATAAATTTGAAAGACTTACAAAAATGGTCTTCAAAATAAATTTCGACGCGAACCGGACAACCCAAACGTTGTTTTAATGACTACCCGGACACTAGAATCAACCCAAAGTATCACCAATCTTCATGTTTTTTATCAAAGTTTGAAAAATAATAGTGTGTGTGTGTGTGTTCTAGGTGTTCGAACGAAAACAAGAGAGAAAGAGAGAGGTGTGTGTTTTTTTTTATTCAAAATGCATGTACAATGTGTGTTCTAGGCCAAGACAATTCATATGTACCAAGGTTGGGACCCTTGGTGCTAAAAATAAGCCATATTGTCTCCCATTTTGTTCTATATCCAGTTAGGGGATCCTAGGGGCTCGGGTGTTATCGTTTTCGTGTCGGAATCACTTAAAAGCTCGTAAAACTTGATCGTAAAATATTCCCCAAAGTTACTTAGCATTTTTATTCACTTAAAAAATGTTTTTCTAATAACTTAGAGTATTTACTTGACATATTTCTATCTAAGACCTCCCAAAAACTCATTTGGACATTGACGGACGTGTCGAGACTTATTTTTCGGCATTTCTTAGAAATTCACGGGTCAACCACCCGGAACTCACATAACACAATAATAACCTCTAAAATTATTATTATACACCCTAAGCCATCAAATTCCTCAATTCTCATAAGATCACCACCGTCTACATTGTACAATATTCTAAATACCTGACAAACATCAAATAGTCAAAGGACTAAATTAGAACATTCAAAATACGAAAAGGGGCAAGGGTTACATTCCACTCTCTTAAAAGAATTTTGCCCCTGAAATTCAATTACTATCAGCACTAAATAGATGCGGATACTTAAGCTTCATCTGATCTTCACGTTCCCATGTGAATTCAGGCCCACATTTCGAATTTCATCAAACCTTGACGATGGCAATTCTACTCCGCTTCAACTTCTTAAACTCTCTTTCCAAGATTTCTACAGGATCTTCTATAAAATTCAACCTAGCATCTACTTAGATCTCATCCAAGGGCACTTGCAGTGTTGGATCAGCCAAACACTTCTTAAGGTTCGATACGTGGAACGTGTCATGAACACCCTCTAACTCCTCAGGCAAATCTAACATGTAGGCTACGGGGCATACTTTCTAAATAATCTCAAAAGGTCCAACGAATCTAGGTGCTAGTTTCCCTTTCTTCCCAAAGCGTACCACACCTTTCCAAGGCGACACTTTGAGCAAGACGTAATCACCTACACTAAACTCTAGAGGCTTCCTTCTCTTATCAGCATAACTTTTCTTGCGATCTCGCGCATCCTTAAGTCTATCCTTAATTTGCGAGATCTTCTCAGTGGTCTCTTGCACTAACTCAGGTCCTATCAAATAACCCTCTCCAACTTCTGCCCACATAATTGGTGAACGACACTTCCTACCATACAAAGCCTCAAATGGCGCACACCTTACACTAGAATAATAACTATTGTTATACGAAAACTCAACTAATGGAAGATGAACATCCTAACTTCCCTTAAAGTCCAGGACGCACGCTCTAAGCATATCTTCCAAGGTCTGAATAGTATGCTCACGCTGACCATCGATCTGAGGGAGGTAAGCCGTACTCATGTCTAACCTGGTTTTTAATGCCTCTTGCATTGACTGCCAAAACCTTGACATGAACCGACTATCACGATCAGATATGATCGAGATAGGTACACCATGCCTAGCAACAATCTCATTCAGGTACAACCTAGCCAATCTATCCATCTTATAATCCTCACGCATAGGTAGAAAATGAGTAGACTTAGTCAATCGATCCACAATGACCCAGATTGTATCATGCCCACTACTAGTCCTAGGCAACTTAGTCACAAAATCCATAGCTATTCCTTCCCATTTCCATTCGAGAATCTCAGGTTGCTGCAGCAAGCCAGATGGCCTCTAATGCTCAGCCTTAACCTTTAAACAAGTCAAACACTTACTCACGTATACAACTATGTCTTTTTTCATACCTGACCACCAATACCTATCTCTAAGGTCATAATATATCTTATCAGCTCCTGGGTGTACAGAGTACTTTGACTTATGGGCCTCGTCCATTATCAGGGTTCTCACATCACCCTTCAAAGGAACCCATATTCGATCCAGGTAATACAACGCTCCATCATTCCTAAGTTTAATCATCTCGTCTATACCTCTCTGCAATCCTACAGACTCATCAGACGCCTCCTTCTGAGCCGCTAGTATCCTATCCTTGATACTCGTCTGAAGGGTCATGTTCATCGCTCTAACTCTCTTAGGTTTCACCCGCTCTTTCCTACTTAGTGCATTAGCTACTACATTCGCCTTACCAGGGTGGTAGCGAATTTTAAATCATAATCACTAAACAACTCTATCCAGCGACGCTGTCGCATATTCAACTCTTTCTGACTAAAAATATCCTGGAGACTCTTATGATCCGTATACATGACACTCTTTGTCCCATACAAATAATGTCTCCAAATCTTAAGTGCAAACACAACCGAACCCAGTTCCAAATCATGGGTGGTGTAATTATTCTCATGAATTTTCAACTGCCTAGATGCGTAAGCTATCACCTTACCTCTTTGCATCAACACACAACCTAATCCTAGGCCAGACGCATCACAATACACCACAAAATCCTATGGTCCATCGGGGAGAGCTAGAAGAGGAGCATTACATAAATTATCCTTCAAAGTTTGAAACGCATTCTCCTGCTCCTTACCCCAATCAAAGGTCTTACTTTTCTGAGTCAAGACAGTAAGTGGCTTAGTTATCTTAGAAAAATCCTCAATGAACCTACAGTATTATCCAGCCAATCCTAAGAACGAACGAACCTCAGATGGAGTTCTAGGGGCTTTCCAATTCTTAACAACCTCAATCTTACTAGGGTCAACATCAATTCCATTAACATTAATCACATGCCCAAGAAACTGTACCTCTTGCAACCAGAATTCACACTTAGAAAACTTTGCATACAGTCTCTCCTTCTTGAGTAGTTCTAATACTAATGCTAAATGCTCTTCATGCTCCTCTTAAGTCTTAGAGTAAATCAAGATGTCATCAATGAACACTATCACAAAGTTGTCTAGATACGGCCTATACACTTGGTTCATCAGATCCATAAAAACCATTGGTGCGTTAGTCAAACTAAAGGGCATTACTGTGAACTCGAAATGTCCATTACAAGTCTTAAACGCGGTCTTTGGAATGTCGTCCTCATGCACTCTCAACTGATGGTATCCGGACCTAAGGTCTATCTTAGAGAAGTACTGCGATCCTTGAAGTTGGTCGAACAGGTCGTCTATCCTAGGGAGTGGATAACGGTTCTTAATGGTAAACTTATTTAGTTCTTTATAGTCAATACACATCCTAAAGGATCCATCCTTTTTCTTAACGAACAATACCGGTTCTCCCCAAGGCGATGAGCTTGGTCGAATGAAACCTTTGTCCTGGAGTTCCTTGAGTTGTCCCGATAACTCCTCCAATTCAAAAGGTGCCAAACGATAGGGAGACTTTGCAACCGGCATTGCTTCAGGGATTAACTCAATCCGAAATTTGATTTCCCAAACCGGCGGTAATCCAGATAGATCATCAGGAAACACCTCTGGAAAATCTCTTAATACGACTATCTCTTCTTGTTTCTTCTCTTTAGCCTTAACACTCATTAACTGCCTCATCTTTTCTTTCGGTTTCTCTCCTAAAACTCTAAGTACCTTGCTATCTAATAGTGGTATCCTTACTACCTTCTCATGATAAATTATCTCAGCCTTATGGTCAGACAACCAATCCACTCATATGATCACATCAAAACTCCCACTTCTAAAGGGTATCAAGTTAATGTCAAACATATGACCTTCTATTTCTAGTTTGCACCCCCTAATAACTTTATCAATCTCTACTAGCTGCCCGCTAGCTATCTCAATCTCATAACTAAAACCTAAATCACTAGGCTCTATGTCTAACAGAGGTATAAAAGTAGTGGAAACAAAGCTATAGTCGGCACCAGAGTCAAATAAGATAGTGGCATAGTGGTTGTTTAGAGTAAACGTACCCGTCACGGTGTTCGTGTCCTGGTGAGCTTCATCTGCTCCTAACATGAATGCCCTACCCCTAGCTTGGTTCCTTTGGTTTCCACGACCCTGACCCCCATTAACAGCCACAACTTGGTTATGTTGGTTCCCCCCTAATCTCTGAGCCTGATTTATCCTAGGACAAGCTGACTTGATATGATCAGTACTACCACACTCGAAACAGGTCATGGCAACTGGGTTTCTAGCATTGATGGGATTCACATTCCTAGGCACCACTCTACAATCCCTAGCAATGTGTCCTGGGCGGTTACAGTTGAAACAATTGTGACAAGGTGTCTCAGGTGAATGATGATAGCCACAGGCGGTACACTTGGGTGTCGTACCCGTGTAACCTCCCCTAACAGGGTTTGCGATTGAAGCAAAAGCATTTCCCATTCTAGTCCACTTGTTATCATCCCTTCCATTCCTATCCTTACTAGGTTCTCCCCCATTTCCTCTCTTCTTAGGGTTCTTTTTTATTGTTCCATTCCTAAAGGCCTCATCAGTCAATGTGCCAGCTATCTGCACAGCCTTTTGGATGGTCTGTGGCTCTGTTACTGCCACCATTCCTCGAATTTGTAGAGCAAGGCCATACACATACCTCTTAATATTCTTACCTTTTGGGGTTACTAAGTGAGGCACTAACCTAGTTAACTTATGAAACCTATCAGTATACGCAGCATGGCCAGCCTCGACCATGATGTGATTCCACAACTCAGTTTCTAACTTTTGCATCTCATTACTAGGGTAAAATTCCTCTCTAGTCAAAATGTTAAAGTTTTTCCATGACATACCTACAGCGGCCTCTCGACCCTGTGTGCGAATCTTAGAATTCCACCCCGTGAGAGCCTTACCAACAAATGAACCAGTAGTGTACTTCACTTTCTGACTATCCCTATACCCACTCATATCATGAACTGACTCCATCTTCTCAATCCAACGGGTATACACTATAGCACATCCCTTACCATCATACTCCTTTGGGTTACAAGCTAAGAATTTCTTATAGGTACAACTCCTATGGTCATTGCCTTTAGTGGCATTTCCAGCACCACCCCGGATGTGGTCATTGACGACATCGCCATTTTGATTCCTACCAACTCCTTGACCTCTACCTTGGTTGCCTACTTAGGCTACACTAGTGGGGAGTAAATTCTGCAACTGCTGTGCAATGATGGTAGAGAAGTCGGGGACTCCGTTAACACCGTCATTTACCTTACTACCCTTAACACCTAATTGGCCACCCTGACCATCAATCCTACCATCACCCTGGTCACCTGAACGACCTTTAGTCCTACCACCACCACTACCAGCTCGTCCACCCGTTCCCCCTCCTCGTGATGTGGCAGCAGGCCGACTAGCACTTTGGGTTGTCATCGTAGGCATCATTATCTACACGAGGGAGAACATAGGCAATGTTAGGTAGGTGGGACGGTTAAAACGCATAGGATAGCCTAATATACTATATCACACAATCTACAGTCCTAAGGTGTCAATACCGATTTATGTGGACGATAATACTAAATATACGTGAGTCATGATACGTTTATAATTACATTGGCCACCGTATTTATACCTGTATCCTTTCCCAGTTGTATTTGTATTAGTCTCACACATTTCAATGAATGACTTAACTAATACTATATACCATATAACCACATAAGCATGTATAAGCGAAACACCGCACACATAGATCCTATGACGCAAATGTATGCAGGTTCTTAGGTTATAGTCTAGGCCAAACCACCTAGTTCTCTATAACCTTGGCTCTGATTACCATTCTGTCACACCCCATCATAGGCGGAAACACAGAAATGCGACATAATGATTAATCACAACACAAGATACAAGATAGAGAAATCTAAAATGCATAAATGAATAGTTTCATGATGACCATCAACCTCAATATACCCTTAAGTGATGTCCCAAATAAAGAACGCAACACATAGCCACCAATTATTACAAACATAAGCCGACGCAGGGGTCCATAAAATCTTATCTCGATCTAAAAAAAAAACAAATCTAAAGCGTACATTAAATGCAAGACTTTTCAAACAAGACTCCTACATGATTCTCTAAAGTCTGCTACAACCACCATACTCTAACGACCATTTATGTCACCTGAAAATGATACTCCAAATCGTCAACAATAATGTTGGTGAGCTCGTAGGTTTTGACTCAAAACCCAGTCGTTGTGCCAATATCTCATACAGTTGGACAATTGTGCTATATGACAGTGAATATATGCAAACCAAACCCATGACTTAGCATCCCCGCTAATCATGTACCAAGACCTAGCATCCTCGCTAGTCTTATTACCAGCGGGTACCAACGCTCTTAGGGTCGCAACCCCGATGACATACCACATCTAAAGCCTACCAGCTGGAGCAAATTAGGGTGAAGAACACAACACTTGCCATGCCAAACACAATACATGAAAGTAAGATCACATTACACATATTCACATAGCAGTCATAAGCACATGTATTGTCCCCAAAACAAAAACCACGTTTCGCACAGTTCAGAAAACAGTTCAAAACACATTTGAGTATCATTTTTTCCCAACGGAAAAACAGTAAAAATAGGGCTACGAGAACTCACCTCAAGCAAACTATCTCCACATAAATCTCAATATCACACAAGCAAATGCAACGACGTCCGCACACGACCTAGTCCAGTTAATGTCCCATTTTAAATCATTCATTTTCAAAACAGTTTTCAAGTAGGATGCATAGAGGTTAGACACTCGTTGTACATTTATCTTAAACGTTTTAGTGGTGTGATGGTTGACGACATGACTCCAAAATACCATATTCATCCATATCTTAGTACAATATACTATACTTATACTATTTAAGAAAATAGTTAAGTAATATAAGTAAATATTTATAATAAATAATTATAAATATACTTCGATAAGTCCATTCGGTACACTTGGTTACCATAAATATATCGTTTATACAATACGGAATAGAACGTTTATGTTTACTAAACATTTTGGAAAAGTTTCGAGAAAAAATATATTTTTTGTCTTTTAGTCGACTTATTAAAATAATAAAATAATAGTATTTTATTATTACAAAATTTCGGAATGACCCGTACGTTTATATGACATTTTCCAAGGTTATCAAACCTTATTTTCAAATAATTTCAACATTTCGACACTTTCCGAACCAAATTCCAAAAATCACCTTTCACCACGTTTACCAAGATACTTTCTCAAAACAATCTTCTATATAATTTCATAAGTACTTTTCACTCTCCAAAAGCTCGTCAAAACTCTCAAAACGACTAGTTAACGCTTATTGGGTTTTAAGGCCCAAGAAGGATCCATTATACTTTTTATGTATCCAACATACGTTCTAAGCCCAAAACCAAGGCCCAATAGCATATATAAGCTCATATCAATAAGAAATAAAGTAATCTGGACCACAATAAGCCATTAATAAGCCACGGCTCATGGATTGCTTATTGGGCCGTGAGCTCATATGCTCAAAAATATGTATACTAAGCTTAAAAATAAGCTAATAAGCTATGTATCGCATTTGGTTATCACCATAAGCTATAATATTAGTCCACAAAAATATGGCATACTAGGATAATAACGAAAAATACCCTTCTTGTATTTCCTTATGATGTCGTGGGCTTATTAGCCCAAAATAAGCTTATTCGAACACAACAAACAAGCCAAAATAAGCTATAAATGAAATAAGCTACATAGCAAATATATGTTTTTCAACCATCACGACCACAATATCAAAACTAACAAAACCTTATGTTTCTTTTATTCCATTCGAACCAAAAATGCACCTTAAATATCCTTTTGTAAACTTTTCGCTTTTGATTTTTAACGATCAGGCCGTACAACTAACATCTATGCATCACTAGCAACCTAAAAGTACAAGTTAAAAATAAATTTGAAAGACTTACAAAAATTTTCTTCAAAATAAATTTCGACACGAACCGGACAACCCAAACGTTGTTTTAATGACTACCCGGACACTAGAATCAACCCAAAGTATCACCAATCTTCATGTTTTTTTATCAAAGTTTGAAAAATAATAGTGTGTGTGTTCTAGGTGTTCGAACAAAAACAAGAGAGAAAGAGAGAGGTGTGTGTTTTTTTTATTCAAAATGCATGTACAATGTGTGTTCTAGGCCAAGACAATTGATTCGTAGTTTTACATACATATAAAATAATATACTTATAGAGAAATTAAGGAAATCCTCAAGTATCCCTTGGACAATTCCACTCACAAAGATATATATAAGCATCCTATCCCCCGGGTTTTAACGTTTCGTGTCAGGATCACTTAAAAGCTCGTAAAACTCGATCGTAAAATATTTCCTGAAGTTATTTAGCATTTTTATTCATCTTAAAAATGTTTTTCCAATAACTTAAAGTATTTACATCATGACTATAGGATTATCATATTAGACTCCCAAAAACCCAGTTTAGACATAACGGACATTGTCGGTGACTCGTTTTTAGACATTTCATACGAGAAAATCACAAAGTCAACCGACTCCAGAACTTACATAGCATAATAAGTAATCCTCCAATAAGTCAAATATTTATAAGCAACAATAAACCGTTAAAACTGCTTCACATATCTCATCTGACAATGTCACCACGTTCTACAACGGTATAGGATAGTTCTAAATACACCTAACAAAGTCCAAATACCCTTCGAAGGACTAAATAAGAAAATTCAAGAACACGAAAAGGGGAAGAGGTTACAAACGTCGTCGTATAATGGATCTGTTTTTGGGTGTAACAGCGGTAGCATTTTTCTCGGCCCATAGAATAAAGAGCATTTGCATAGATAACATTATTACGATCGTCTTCAACAAGAGTACGATTTCTCCCGTTCAAGCAACACCATTTTGTTGTAGCGTTTCGCGCAACCGATTTTCATGAGATATGCCAACCTGTTCCATCAGTAGACGTCGCATGGTTTTGATTGACAAACTCAGTTCCGTTTCTGTAAAGAATGTTCCTGACATGTTGCATTATCATTCTTACTTTATCATTTTTAGAAACTTGATTATAAAACAGGAGCTTTTAGTCTTTGTGATGCTAGAAATTTACTTAAAAACCCATGTGAACCGAGAGTAAATCATCTACAAATGACGATGATGTATCTTGTGTCCTGATTTAACACACTTGGCAAACAGTACGCTAGGCCCACAGAAGATCCATGTGCAAAGAATATAGGTTTTTACTCTGAACGTGGCGTCGTCCATTTAAGAATTTAGGTTGTATGTGATTAGGTTTGCTAGCGTTTTATTCCATGGCACATGCAGAACGAACAAAACTTGTCCTTGTTTTCAAAATTAAGTTTGTGGAGAGACAGCGTACTAACACTTTTGGGCCCAAGTGAGAAATAAGTTCGCAACAAAATTCAAATAGACAGACGAACGAGTCCATAAGACCATCGACTAGTCCTTTTTGATCTTTTAGACAAAGAACTATATATGAAGAAGATGCCATCATAACCCAAATGACATATAAATACAGTAGTTCCTCTAGATCCTGAGAGTAAAATCAACTACTTCTAGATTACGAACGAAAGCAAAGTGTTGATTTTATCGAAAATGCTAGCTGCAAGAAATGATTCGCCAGAGATTAACCAACTGAGAATAGATTGTGTCCTAGTCCTTCCACATAATAAACCCTTGAAATTCTGACGTTCCTTATTTGATAATAACCATACCCTATAATCTTTGCAACTTTTGATCGTTATCGAACTTGATGACAAGTACCGAAGAAATATATGTACGAAATTGCAGGTGAGACTAAGAGCGATCTCCCGGTCATTGTCTTTAGTAGCATGTGTCGGAGTCCAAATACCACAGAACAATTTGGACAACCTGCAGTCGATAAGAGAAGAAGAAGATGGAGCAACTAAAGTATCGGATCCCTGAGATATACCGGGTTCCATTCTGTTAGCAGTCATATAAGAAACATTTAGGTATTGGCTATTTATTGAGAGAACAGACTTAAGTACTATAAGGTCTCCTGGTATATACTCTAGTTACTACATGTTTTGGTGCAACGACTTCAAGAGGAATGGGAACCCTAGGAGGCACTTTATTAGTGGTTGTTAACCTTGTTAAAGGGAACGCATTTCCAACTAAGGTGAAAGTCCTTACCAGTAGGGTTCCATTATAATCTAGACAAAGTAAACACATTTACTAGATAGGTTCCCATTCGTTTTCTTTTTTATTTTCTTAGACTACAGATTTAAGCATCGCGCATTCCAACTAATCACTCATCAAGATTAAACACTTAGCATGAATTAGCAACAAAACAAACAATTTATTGCATACAGAACCAAAGAGCTAGCACCTTATACAACAGGATGCTATAAACATTTTCATTACAACAATTTTTGGAAAATCAAAGTTCCTTTTATTATCAAACTAGATTTAACTTTCCTGAGTAAGGAACTTCTACATTGATCTTCCTCATTACTACTTGTGTTGCAGAGGGGAGTGAGCTAAGCACGTCGGTAGTCCGATTCTCAGTAAGAGACAGAGACCCACCAAGAATGACAGACTAGTGAGAAATTACTGAGTGGTAGTTCCCTGTGTGACCGGTTCGGTAGGAAGGATAACTGCACCTAGTAGACTAATAACCCCCAGTCATTCTGAACAAGGTAGCTAAAAAGGGGACCGTCCCTGGACATGCAGGTGAGCCCGCCGAAGGACCACCACTAGATCAACAAATAGCATGCAAGTTCAAGTGAGAGCCTGTCGCAAGCCTAATAGTACTGATGCGCGACAGATGCAGAAGGCGTCAGCGTCGCATCCATGCCAGGACCGGTCCCAGCCAGCCCAGCCGCTTCCAATTTTCCTAAGATTAACATAGAAGCACAAGAGTGAACGGCCAAACAAGCGCACAGGGTAAAGCGCAGCCCCTGAGCTTGTAACGCCCGCCCTACAGGACATAGGACAGAAGATCCGGGCATCGCCGGCAGCGATCAGCGTCTCGCATGGCACAAAAAAGACCTTCGCGGGGTGTACATGGACGCCGGCTACTTGGTGTTCCCGGAGGGCCCCACAACACCTACTAGATCAGGAGTACCATAAAAACAAAGGCCCGCGATCAAGAGAAGTAGTCACGACGGCCAGACTGAGTAGAGGTGCAACAGTCATATCAAGGTAGGACGTCTACGTGTCATCGCGAGATCCGGGCATGCGGGACACGTAGTAAGTACGAGGATGGGCAAAATCGGCGAGAAAGTCCCTAATGGGTCTGGCTCGTCGAGACACCCCCCGACCGTCACCGATAAGACGGGGATTCTTCCCTGACCTGGTCGGCACGTATAATGTGACAAGGGCGGGTACTTCAGGGGTATACAACGTGACGTCGGTCGAGAGTCTTCAAGGAACGAAGCCACCAGCGAGAAGTGCAAAATCCTATCATTCTTTGTATTACCTGAAGGCTTTGATCCGCTAGCACTAGTAGAAGGGTTTACTCCTGTAGAAGACAATAGAGGTCTGTTAGGTACTTTGGGAATGTTTTCCTGATGATGTGACAGTGTCCAGCAAATCGAACTGTTTTCTTCTTGTTAATAAGGCGTGATCCCGTAACTAATTTTCTCACTAGGTTTTTGGGAATATCAGGTCAAGATACTCTAACATAACCTAGAAACTCTTGAATTAGCTTAACATACATACATGCTGAGTAAGATGCACTATCTAAAGGGTTTCATGATTTAGCTTGTTCAACTACCTCCCTAGAGATTACAGCTTGTGACCATAGTATGTTTTTTAGGTAGTATTTTGTGAGCTTTCCCTATTATCTTAACGCTTGAGTAGATAAAAATTACTAGGTCAAGCTTATACATTCTTGGAGCAATAGTGGTAGCATTTGACACTTGGGCAGCACTATCGACTATGTCTTTTCCTTTGAATTTTCTAAGATCATTTTTAATGTTGTTATGACAAAAAAATTTTCCTGAAGTTGAGCATTTAAATCATCAATTTCAACAGACTTTTTAATTCATTGATTGATCCAAGATTCCCATTTATTCTTTAGTCACGAACACGTGAGGTTTAAATTGAATCATGAGAGTTTTATAAGTCTGTTTCAAATGCTCATTCTCAGCAATTAGTTTTGTCTATGTTCCAGTTCGATATTGATGGTCACAATCTCATCTATGTCCTTTTTCATAGTGTTTGTGGTATAAGTTTTATTCAAACGTTTAATGTTTGTCTTCAACTTCTTAATGGTTGTGTCTTTTGCTTGAAGCTCAACTTTCAAATTGTTCTATTCAAACAATTAATCAAATGAAGGTTCAGTTTGGTTCATAGATGTGTTATTATTTTGAAAAATTTCTTTATTGTGTTGATTGCAATTTCAAGAGAAATGCAGTGTTGTTCAAGTTTAGAAAATCTTTTTGAAAGTCTATTATACTCATCTTTTTCAACCATGTTGTACTTTTTATAAGCCACTTCAATTCCTGACACTTAATGTCACATGTTTTTTAATTTTTTTTATTTTTTTTTTTTTTTTTTTTTTTTTTTTTTTTTTTTTTTTTTTTCATTTTTGTTTTTTTTTTTTTTTTTTTTTTTTATGTTTTTTTTTTATCATTTTTTTTTTTTTTTTTTTTTTTTTTTTTTCTTACATAATTCACAGAATCATTCATAACAACAGAAGAATTCACTTTGTTTCTTTTGAATCATCCAAGAGTCGATCATTTTCAATCAAAATTTGTTTCTTTTGAATTTCAAAGCATTGTTTGTCTACATGATATTGTTGAACAACAGCTTCCATTTGGTTAAAAACTGTTTGTACTTCGGTTACCTCATTTAAAAGATCTTTATCAAAAACATTAAATATGTCTTTTAAAGTCTTTAAAAATGGAATTATTTCTTTTTGAAAAACAGCTTTTGTGTGTTCAAACCCCCATTCCCCTTTTGTTAAATCATTGGGCGTGATCCTCTTTTCACCACATTGTTAAATTGGTCGAGATGGTATTTAAGCTTTTTAAGGCTTGTATTAACCAGGCTTACCTTCGAAAGTTTTCGAGGAGCCTCAATTTTGACAGGCGAAGAAGCAGATTGGTCAGTAATATGGTGTAAAGCTTGTTCATCAGATAGTTCTCGTTGTGGGACAAAACGTTTACCAAAATCTTCAGATAATCGATTTAACTCAGCATAATCAATTGGGTTAGTGTTAAAAAAAAATTCTAAGACTATTGGATCACTTTGTTTTAAAAGCATTTTGGATCGACTCTCTTCTTCAAGCATCAAAGTCTCTTCATAATCAACAATTGAAATCACATTGATTTCCTTAGCAATAACATTACCGTTATAAAGCATTGGCCTAATCTGCTGAGCTTTCTTAAGATAGAAAGGATTTTGAAAACCAAGAGCTTGTTTATAGTGTTATCATAGAAAACTTGTGTTTTGTGGCAAATATAATGCATAATTTGCGCGGATTGACCCATTTTACAAACAATGTTGTCCAATTCTTTAACTTTCTTTTCCAAAGCAATTTCTGTATCAATATTCTTAGCTTCTTTTTCCTTGGATTCATTTTTGAAAACATTAAATGTTTTTGTTAACAATTCCTTTTCCTTTGATTGTTCAGAAAGAGTTTGTTTAAGATTGTTAATTTCTTTTTCAAAATCCGCAAACTGTGCATTTTTCTCCCGAATTATATCATCAATTATAAGCTTTTCACGAGTACTTAAATCCACATTTTGTCTTTCTTTTAGCAATTTTACCCGTTCTTTGTATCTTTCAAGCTCAGCAGATAAGGATTCATTTGCAATTAAATTATCATTATTGACCTTGTGTTCAAACACAGATAATATCAAGGCATCTTGTTGTGTAGAAGAATTTGTATCCTAAACAACTGCATTTTGTGATTCAATCAGATACTAAGAGTACAGAATGATATTACTATCACTATGTATCTCATTCTCTGGATGTTCCACAAAATGAGAAGGTTCAGAATACGGCATCTCTTGCACACTTTGATTTAGCATATCATTATTAGTGTTGTCAGAGATTGGTACCTCGAAGAGAACATCTGAACCGTAACTAGACAAATTTGCCATAAGAACTGCTTTGGCTATAGAGATCTCGTCATAGTCTGAATCATATGCATCCAAATCATCTGCTTGAAAAGCTGCATTGTGTGTGATGACCGACTATGTAACTGGACCTTCTTCAATACTAGGATCTGCCAAGAATTATAATTCTTCCTCATTCAGAACTTTATCATTTCCTTGAGCTTCGACCAATAGAACTTTTTCCCTGAACTACGTAGCATCCCTTTTCCTCTTTGGCTTTGGACACTGTCTTGCCATATGACCTTCCCCTTGGCAGTTAAAACACTTTACAACCCTTTGTTGACTTGAATAATTTCCTCTTATTCCTGAAGTATTAGCTCTTGTTCCTGAAGTACCAGTAGCATAATAATTTTGTCTTCCCTGAAGTGGTTGAACAGTCACCCGTCCATTATGAATAGTTGCTTGTTGTCTTAGGTTTGATGAATTTCTTAGCTGATTGTTAGTAGATGGGAAACGAGATGTGACGACAGTAGACAAAAATGACATCATTTTGTTAATGGCATCAATAGGGTCATCTCCTTGCTTAAATAAAGGAACTGTTAGACCGAAGTCTATTTGAGGAAATTCAGCAAGGTATGTTTGTTGATTAACTGAGAGACTTATATTTCCAATTTAGGAACAAGATTGTAGTTCTGGACCAAGCATTCTTGCTTGAACAGTTGATGAGTAAGCAATTGGATGACGTGCTGATGGTAAGTGATTGCATGTGGTGTGGATGGATAAGTAGTTAAGTAATGTTGTGTGGGATGATTTGATCCATATTGAGGAGATTGAGATGGTGAAAACTGTTATTGTTGTTGAAGCTGGGGATTGTTGTATGAAGACTGATAAGTGTTAAAGTGAAATGGTGTTATTTGATGATTTGCAACTAATGCAAGTGGATCTTGATTGCGTTCACGCATGAGACAGACTTCATTGGCATGAAGCTCATGTTGTTCAAGATATGCATGAAGCTAATCAAAGTTGGTAGTATGCAAATCTTTGACAAGCTTGACATCAGTCACAAACTTACTCCATTCAGGTGGAAGACTGTTTAAGAACTTGGTATTAACTTGAAATTGCTCCATTTTTATTTTGTAAATGTTCATGTCATTGATCAGCTGAGTGAATCTCAAGTAATATTGATGAAGTGATTCCCCCTTGATGTGAGTAAACTTATCAAATACATCATACAATTTACACTCTCTTTCCTGCTCAGTCAAAGAGGTACCTTGCATTAGAAGTTGAGCATTTTCCCATAGATCCTTGGCAACTCTGTGATGATTAACAAGTGAATAGATATCAGATGGTAGACCTTGAAGAATGTTATTAGTTGCCTTGAGATCACAATCAGCTTGTATTTTCTCTGTACCTGTCAAACCCCCAAACGGGGCCTAATCGGAAAACACATGTCCGGGGGCATGACATCATAATACACATCACACAAGATACAAAGAACGACCTCTAAGGGTACGTTTGAAAATTAAACATCGTTGCATTAATTAAAATAGATAAAGTTTGACATAAGTTTAAAGATAATATGCGGAAGTGAATAAAAGTTTTAGAAATCGACAACGATGTTTAAACAGTAGATAATAGCGTTTCTTGAAAATCGGCCCAATGCATAGCGACACCACATAGCAAGCAAAGACATCCACGGCTAAGCACCTAAGAAAAACATGTTAAAACGGTCAACATAAAGTTGAGTGAATTCATAGGTTTGAATTTAGTATTAAAAGTGGACCACAAGTTTACAATACGCACGTGACAGTTATAACAGATACAACTTCACATAAAAAGAATGTATTTACTGTTGCGCAAATAAATCTCATAACACCGAACCAATTTAAAAGGCAGCATTTATTATTCAAATAGTATTCCACGGCCCTAAGAGGTTATTTGACCCAAGATCACCTATTAGACATAGCTGACATGGTAATATATCCGTTTGTTCGGGACCTCTGAATCTAGAAGCGCTACTTACTCGATAAGATAATACTCCCACTAATCTATTTTACAACATTCCGTGCTCTACATTAACATACGGTCGGTAAAGCAATTAACGGTTCATTATAATTCGAGCATTAGTGGTCTATTCGCTACTTAGGCAACACGTAATCAGGAAAAGGAAACATAAAGTAACTGTGTCCATAGTTTCAAAACAAGAAATGTTTCTCACCCAAAAGTAGTAAAACATGGGGCTATGAACTCACCTTAGCAAGATGAGCAAATGATAATCGCGCAAGTAAAAGATGGTATAGAAATCTAGCCAGTGACCTAAAAATAACGCGCTCAGAAACACGAAAGTATGCCAAGAATTTGTCACATTATTTCATAACCAAAAGACATCCTTGTAATGTTTGCTTTAAGTTTGTTTAACAAAACATGATGAAATGAAATCATATAGTTTTTCGTTAAGTTTCGGCGTTTAACCAAAAATTACTATTTTTAGAAAGTTTCTATTTTAAGAAAGTTTTTAGTTTCGGGACGTTAATACCGTCCCTTACATTTGCTAAGTTTCCATAATTCAAAACGCACTAACTAGCCTTAATTACTTAACTTCTATGTCTGTTTCGCTAAATTCTTACCAAACTTACTATTTTTAGTAACTTTATCGCTTTTCCCTAAATATGCTAACGGCGTCTTTAAATGATACTAATCAATAGGTATGTGTTACTATATGTTTTGCTACTGTTTAAAAAGTCCAAAAATGTCCGAAAGTGTCCGAAAACTCATTTTACTATTCACATCAGCACACTATTCACTTGGTTTTGTCGAAAAATATTTCAAGTTTCATTTGGTTATAACTTGGTCGTTTTAAATCAAATTTTAATGTGCGATATATGAAAAACTATCTACTCGAAACGAGCTCTCCAAAAACTACTTTTACGCCTAATGAAAACATTTTTAGGTCGACCAAAACCTCAAAACAAATTTGGGACAGCAAACACTTTTTGTCAAAAACGCAACCAAAATCCACCCAAACTTCACAATAGTGCATAATCTAGCCTAATCTCCATTCACAACTAATCCACAACAAAACCACACCTAAATCTAGCCTAATCCCTTCATTTCTATTGTTGCAACACTCATCAACTCTCATCTCACCAAGAACATAATATTTAACTAGTAAAATAAAGTAGTATCATTATTTATGAAATCTTGTCTTTAAAATCTTTCAAAAATTAAAACACAACATATGGATGTATGGATCTTTGAACATATAAGAAGAATGTAAAATTAAAACCAATCCTATAGCTTCCCAAGAAGCACTAAACCCATGGCCATCCAAGATTTACCATGCTCCATTGCTTTGACAGATTTTGATTTTTTTGTGAATTATTGGATTTTTAGACAGAATTGAAAAACATGCTTTTATATAAGCTTTTGATGGTTCAAAAGCTTATATAAGAGCTTAAGAACAGTAATTAAAGAACAAGTAAGCTTAAATGACAAGTATTTAAACGAACTTGAAAATTTCATTAACTTGAAAAAGGTACAATGCTTGTAATTAAAAGACAGTAATTAAAATGACAAGAAAAGTAAATGACAAGTAATTTAAATTGCAGTAATAAAAATTGATACAAATATGTTAATACATGACAACAAAATTCGACAAGAAGCTAAGAACTACATATGTCCTATATTTATACTAAAGTTCTAAGGTCTTGAGCTCTTCAAGTGTGTTTCTTTGCTGAGTGCATCAAGAGGTGTGCTTGTTGTGTGATTAGAAGCCCAAAGTCAATCTTGGTCATTAATTTTGCTTAGAGCCCAATCCGAATGATCAAAACCCTTGATTTCTTGTAATGTTCCTTCAACCAATGCCATTTTAGGGGATTGCCAAGGTGGCTATGGAGTTTTGTGAGGTGGGGGTAAGGAAAGTGACAGGTTTGTTGTGGGGTTCATTTTGGGGAAGATAAACAGTAACCATGGGTGGGAAAATTGTTTTTGGGTTATACAGGGTAAGAGTTTGGGGAGTTAACAAATATTGCCCCTCTGTTTGTATTGTGGTATTGCAACCTTCGTCCTTGTGGTGTATTAAGTTTAGAGTTTGGCAGGTTTGGTCCTCAAGGGTGTGTTTTGTTATTACACCGAAAGTCCTTGGGGTGATACAACTTTGAGGACTTGGCAGCTTTGGTCCCTTTTTGTATAAAAAAAGGGATATGGGCCATTTAAGCCTTAAAGGCTTATAGTCTTAGATAAATAAGCTTAATGGGTCTGCCCCGGCCCCATTAGATGGGTAATGGTGGCCCATTAAGAATTTTGTTTTATTATTTTTTTTATTTATAAAATTTATTTTATTTTTTAAGTATTTTTTTTTTCTAGCGTTTTTTTTTCATTATTCAAGTTATTATTGTATTTTTGATATTGAAATGTATCTTGCTTTTTTTGATTTGTTTTATTACTTTAAGTTTTAAGAATTTGTATTTTTTTGTTATTTTTATTATATTTGTTTTTATTTTATTTTTTATTATCTTCGTTTGTACAGGCTCGGTTTTAGACCTTTGACTTGTCGGTTTGACCTTGATTTTGACTTGGCATTGACTTTTTTCTTTGTCTTTCACGCTTTTCCATTCGTGCTCGGTTTTGTCGTTTGTGACTTTGTTTTTCGTCCTTTTGTCGGATATCCGTTTCCTGCACAATATAAGAGAAAACATACAAATACAATGTATTGTTGGTACGTTTTTGGTCATTTAAGTCCGGTTATTATGGAAAATGGTATGTGTATTTAAGCACATACCAAACCCACACTCTCCTTAGACGTATCAGACGAAACAGAAATAACAAGGAGCACCTGGTCAGTTATAAAAAAGCAAAAGTTTATATAAAATCATCTTTATATGAAACCATACACGTGCAAGTAATGCCAAGAAATAAGTACGATGCAAAATATGATATGGAAAAAGGATGAATAAAGTAATTATGGCAATATGATATATATAATCAGTACTTATATATATTAAACGCTATTATTATAAGATATATATGTAGGCAGGTAAGGCACGTAGGATCACATACTGGTTATAGACCGGACCTAGATATACTACCTGGTTCTCTATAACCTTGGCTCTGGATACCAATCTGTCACACGGGCACAGGACCCCCAAACAGGGCCTAGTCGGAAAACACATGTCCGGGGGCATGATGTCATAATACACATCACACAAGATACAAAGAATGACCTCCTAAAGGATTTTGAAAAATCCAACATCGTTGCATTAATTAAAATAGATAAAGTTTGACATAAGTTTAAAGATAATATGTGGAAGCGAATAAAAGTTTTAGAAATCGACAACAATGTTTAAACAGTAGATAAAAGCGTTTCTTGAAAATCGGCCCAATGCATAGCGACACCACATAGCAAGCAAAGACATCCACAGCTAAGCACCTGAGAAAAACATGCTAAAATGGTCAACATAAAGTTGATGAATTTATAGGTTTGAATTAGTATTAAGAAGTGACCACAAGTTTAACAGTACGCACGTACAGTTATTAACAGATACAACAATTTTACATAAAAAGAATTTATTTACTGTTGCACTAAGTTCATGACTCCCGAGCTCAATTTAAAAGGAGCATTATTATAAGCCACAATAGTTTTCCACCTAGAGGTATCTGACCAAGATCACCTATTGACATTCCGACATGGTATATATCTGTTTGTTCGGGACCTCCGAATCTAGTAAGCGCTACTTACCCGGATAGGGATAATTACTCCCAATAGATCTATTTATAAACATTCGCAGCTTACTTAACCAGTTATGGACGTTAAAGCAAATAAAACGGTTCATGATAATTCGTGCATTAGTGGGTCCTATTCGCTACTAGGCAATACGTAATCATGAAAAAGGAAACGTAAAGTAACTGTGTCCATCAGTTTGAAAACAGTAAGTGTTTCTCACCCCAAAATATAAAAAAAATTAGTAGTAAAAATAGGGCTATATTCACCTAGCAAAAATGAGCAATGATAATCACGCAGTACAAGTATGATATAGAAATCAGCCGCAGACCTAGAATAAATAACGCGCTCCAGAAACACGGAAAGTATTGCCAAGAATTGCACAATATGTCATCACCAAAGACATCTGTGTGTTTGCTTAGTTTTGTTTAACAAAACATGATGAAAAATAATATCAATAGTTTTTCGTTAAGATTTGGCGTTTACCAAAAATTACCTATTTTTAGAAAGTTTCTATATTATGGAAAGTTTGTAGTGTCGGACGATTAATACCGTCTTACATATTTTATGTTTCCAAATTCAAAACGTACTAACTAGCTTAATCCTTAACTTCTATGTTTGTTCAGCTAAATTCTTACCAAACTTATTATCTTTAGTAACTTAATCGCTTTTCCCTAAATATGCTAACGGCGTCTTTAAATGATACTAATCAATAGGTATGAGTTACTATATGTTTTGCTAGTGTTTAAAATTCCAAAAATGTCCGAAAGTGTCCGAAAACCCCTTTTACTATTCACATCAGCAACTATTCACTTGGTTTTGCCGAAAAATGTTTCAAGTTTCATTTGGCTATAACTTGGCCGATTTAAGTCCGATTTTAGTGTGCGATATATGAAATACTATCTATTCGAAACGAGCTCTCCAAAAACTACTTTTACGCCTAATAAAAACATTTTTAGGTCGATCAAAACCTCAAAACCATTTCGGATCAGCAACATCATTTTTCACAAACGCTTCCAAAAATCACACCAAACTTCACAATAGTGCTTAATCTAGCATAATTTCCATTCACAACTAATCCACAACAAACCATACCTAAAACTAACCTAATCCCTTCATTTCTATTGTTGCAACTCTCATTCAACTCTCATCTCACCAAGAACATAATATTTAACTAGTGAAACAAAGTAACATCATTATTTATAAAATCTTGTTTTATAATCTTTCAAAAATTAAAACACAACATGCGGATGTATGGATCTTGAACATATATGAAAGAACATAAGTAAACCACAAGGAAAGATTCAAGACACTTACAAGAATGAAGAACAAGAAGCAATAACACAAGATCTATACCCAAAATCACTAGATCTTGAAAAACCTCAAATAATAACCAAACCCTAATTGTAGATCTTGGAGAAAAACCCTTAAATCAAAGAACCAATACTCGCAAACACCTTAAGTAACCTTAGAAATGAACTTAGAATGAGTGGATCTTGATAGAAATCAAAACTATGGAAAGTATATGTATGTCTGTATGTGTGTGCCGTGAGCAAGAGGAGAGAAAAAGAGAGAGATGAGTGATTTTTGAGGCTATGAAATGAGAATGAAACCCTAAGTTAGAAGTATGTATGGTATTTATAGGACAAGATTAGGTTAAGGGTCCATGACTAGTCAACCAAGAGTGCAACCAATAGTTAAGTGACCAACACACACCAAAGGTGTGTGTGATTGGGTTCGGACGCAAACACAAGCCACAAGGGGGGGGGGGTTCAAGCTTGAATCACTAGTTACTAAATTAAATCAAATGCTTAGTGGAGTTGTGATACTTCATGGGTGAATGAAGACAAAGAGGTGTAAGAATCACATGTTCATGCATGGAAAATGAATACAAATGTGTCACTATCTTGCATGTGATGGTGTTTTCTTTTGAAAATTCAAAATAAGGATAAAAGATGCTCTTTGATTTAATTAAGTGGGGTGTATGCGTGTGTTTTGAGTTTAAGGGGGAGGGATGAACGAAATTTTTGACTTAATAACATGAGATGGACGATAACTAAAGTTTACACGAAAAGATTTCGAGTTTCCGGGGTTCCGTTAGGTTAAAAACGCAAAAATCGCAATTTAAACGTTAAAGCACAAAAACAAATACCGAGAGCGATCGTAAATAACAAAACACTTAGAAAAGATAAAATAACTCATATAATATCCAAGTTAATCAAAATCCGAAGTCGAAACGCGTCCGATGACGTTTTTCAGATTTACGCGGGTTAACTTCCCGGTAAACTGCCGGATTCAAATGTAACGTATAAAAGTTAAAAATAATTGTCGGAAAAGTTTAAAATATTGACCTGAAATTTTTGGGATGTGACATTATTATTGAAAATAACCAGAAAATTATTAGTAGAACCAGTTGAAAAAGGCATGTATAAATTATTGAGCTTTAAGTTTGAGTACGAAAAACTTCTCTGTTATTGTATCAGATAATCAATACGCCGTATTCAATGGATCTGAATACGCTGTATTAATCTTTTGAACGAATACGCTGTATTGGATAAGAAAGTTGGATACGCCGTATCCAATGGAAGTGGATACGCCGTATCGGGTTATCGACAAGAACAGTGTATTGGAGAAAACAATTAAACACACAAACAATTAAACTAAGCAAACAATTAAAGATAAATATACAGAATATACACTAATCTAAATTACACTAATCCTAAGGGTTAGATCTAATCTAATGTTAAAAAACAAAATATCAAATAAAAATCAAGATTAAATTTTCACTCCCCGGCAGCGGCGCCAAAAACTTGATTGTGTCGTCGTGTAGGTGTAATTTATGCTTTCAAGTTTTAAATTTATAATTTGCTGACTTTACCTAAAACAACACTTTCACTGGCAGTGTACCCGGTCAGATGGGAGTTTCGTAGTAAGTAGGGTGTCGATCATTGAGAGCGAGAAACAATCTTTCAATTTATTAATATTTTAGTTATCTAAACTAAGTTAATTCTATTCTATGTTAAACCTATGTTAATCCTAAATCTAACGGATAAGGGGGTTTTTCAGCCTGAGAGACTGGCACGGGTTTTGTGGTGACTAAAATCAACTTAAGACACTAAAACACATGCAAGCAAATTAACAAAAAAATAAAAGAGCGGTCTAGCCAAATATAAGAAAACTGTATTATCCATTATTAATCCAATCAGAACATTAGTTTGTTTATTTAGTGCAATGATTACTTATCTCGAGGCGGCATATCATTCTTAAGACTTAGGCGGTACTTCTTCCTAAGACCTAGATACGAAGAATTCTGTCACAATTAAACGTATCCGCATAAAGCATCCTTATTTGCTGATTATAATCTATCTTATGGATTAAAGCATTGATGATCTTGTTAAACCTTAGCTCATAGAGACTTTACCCACTTACTGCTTATTGTTGTTTTTATTACTCTTAACCTGTCTTAAAGTTACTTAATATGTTCAGTCTATAGTTTAGGAGAGCTTGATTTAAGATTTGAATATAATCTATCCGTTATAGTTAAAAATGGTTCTTTAGTAAAGCTTATTGATAAGTGCTTAATTGTCCTTACTTCTTGCTTTTTCGTCATTAATTAATTTAGTTCATCATCTGTTTTTTAAGAATGAAGGCCTATCTAGATCTGTTTAGTGTAAAATTGAAATTGCAAAATTTAAAAGGGTGTTTGGCACAAGCAGCACTAACACATGTTAGTGCTGCCTAGTCACATTTCATTCAAATCAGTTTTAGCAAGTTTTAAATTAGTCTATAAGTCAGTTTTAATAAGTTATTATTGTTTAAATCTCAAATTTTAGGTT